>CAKNYM010049410.1:93245-117763 GCA_932195095.1 Andricus curvator
AAGTCGTTCGCCCCCACCCGTAACTTCAGTCAATAAAGGTTTGAACAGTTTCAAAATAAGTTAAGCGAACGCATAGATAGGGCAACTTGGGAAGCGCTTACGAGCAATAAAGATATAGAGGGCGCGTGGGCTTTATTACGGGATATCATTGTTAAAACTGCAATTGAAGTGTGTGGTACGGCAGTGGTAGGAAGAAAGTCTGGTGATGCGTGGTGGAATGATGAAATACAAGCAGCCCAGCGAGAAAAGAAAAAAGCGCACAAGAGAACATTAAACATGACAGGTCTTAGCGATGAGGAGAGAAATAGACTCAAAAATGATTACAAAGACAAAAAGAGGAAAATGAAACGACTAGTCAAGGAGAGTAAAGAAAAAATCAGAACAGAAGAAGAGAACAAAATACAGAACTACTTTGAAGGAATTATGAAACTATTATATAAACAGTTGAAGGAAAGTAAGAGTACAGAGTTTGCCAGCATGAGAAACAGCAAAGGTGAAATGCTATATGATATAGACGAGATAGTAGACGCTTTAAAAGACTCTTTTAAAGAACTATTAGGAGGTGAAGATATAGGACAACAAAACTGCGACATAGAACATAATGCATTAGAAAACCCAATTGAAAAAGTCTGTGTCACTGAGGTCCGAGACATAATTAAGAACTTGAAAAACGGTAAGGCTGCTGGCATAGACAGTATTAGTGCTGAAATGCTCAAATACGGTGGCGAGTACATACCTCACAGGTTGTGCGAATTAATAAATTTATGTATCGAGACGGGGAAAGTCCCAGACGATTGGAAAAAAGCGATTATCGTACCAATATACAAAAGAAAGGGAGATAAAAACAACTGCAGTAATTACAGAGGTATCAGCCTACTAAGTACCGTAAGTAAAATATACTCAAAAATACTTATTCGTAGGGTAATGGAAATCACAGAAGAAAAAATATGGGAAGTCCAAAGTGGATTTATGCCAGGAAGATCATGTAGGGTAAGGAGGGGCAGCGCCGACCAGTTAACAGTCAATGATTTTTTTAAAGTTAATAAGATGTGGAATTGATCCATTTTTTTTTTCATTTCGAGTCCTCCATTATTGTACATCATATTTCTATAAGTAACAATTACATGAATAAAAGAATGATTTAATAATTGAATTATTTCTGACAAGCTGTATTTCGTCGGCTTTGCCCCACACCGGAGGGCAAAGCCAACCGCAGCTTTTTATGAAAATCAAAACATCTGAAGAGTGGAAAACATGATGTTCCGCGTCTGTGGTATTTTATGTATTGGCAAAATTACCTTTAAAAATATTCAGCAAGAAGAATAAGTTATTTTTAATAAAAATAGTGATAGCTGTGATATAACCTCTTATTAGTTGACATTCAACTAGAGACGGAGTACGCGCAAAGGTTTCTACCGTACCAATACAAAACACCCGCTCTACCGACCGGCTTGAAAATAATAATATATAATAGAGTTTCTTGCATGTAGCCCAGAAGATAAGTGGCTGTTCTACATTACCGATGACTTATCGACAAAACTTATGATACGTTTATAACCTAAGCACGTGTAAACTATTATTTTGGTCGGGCTTGCCCCACTGGTGAGGCCTTAATTATTTACGATATTAAATACACTTTGGACTTGTATTACGTTCAATTATTATAATGACATAATGTGATATTGTTTTATCTGTCAAAATATCAAATTTTCATACTGTAAGTATTGCCATTAACGTCGAAAACTTTACATTTCTGCCAGCGAATCTTCCATTCTTTCGTTGTCAAAACTGTTTTCTGCATAATTTTTCTTTTACAACGTCAATTTTCAAGATTTCAGTAAGTAACGCTATCTCTATAATAAAATAGATTTATTTAATGCAAAGTAGAATGAAAATTGTTAAATAATAGCGATGTTATAAGCAAAGTTACCTTTGCCCCACCGGTCGGCGCTGCCCCTCCTTACCCTACAGATCAGATATTTAGCCTAAGACAGATCACAGAAAAAAGCTTGAGAGTAGGAAAGAAAGTTTTCTGTGCATTTATTGACCTAGAAAAAGCATTTGACACGGTAAATAGAAGTAAACTTTGGGAAGTTCTTAAAGAATACGGAGTAAATGGAGGGCTCCTGCAAGCAATAAAAACAATATATACAGGTAGTAAAGCGAGCGTAAGGGCAAACGGGAAACTGAGTGACTGGTTCGATATTACGCAAGGCGTGAAACAAGGATGCGTTATGTCCTCGTGGCTATTTATCATATTCATGGATAAGTGTCTAAGAACTGCACTCTTCGACGAAGAAGGTGTAGATCTCCAAACAGTTAAGGTACGTGGGTTAGCTTTCGCAGATGACAAGATTGTTATGGCAGAATCAGTCGAGGACTTGCAAAGAATGTTGAATAAACTTCATACAAGCATGAAGGACATGGGACTCAAAATTAACGTAAATAAAACAAAAATCATGGTGTTTGAGGGAAAGAGTGAGAAAACAATGTGCAACATTGTCCTAAATGATGAGAGATTAGAACAAGTTGACAAGTACGTATATCTAGGTAGTCTATTCACTAGCGACGGAAAAATAGATGGGGAGTTAGATAGGCGCATAAATAAGGGTAAACAGGTTATCGGTAGAGCAGGGTCCATCCTAACAAATAAAAACATATCAAAAAAAGCTAAAATGGCCATACACAATTCTATATTCGTACCGACTGTACTATACGGTAGCGAGACATGGACATGTCAAGAAAAGGACAGGAGTAAAATTAACGCGATCGGCATGAAACCTCTGCGCATAATATGCGGGAAAACACTAATGGACAAAGTCCGAAACGAGACAATCCTCAAAGAATGTGGTGCAAAAGAGACAATAGTTGACACATGGGAAAGAAATCAGTTAAGATGGTTCGGACATCTTGAAAGAATGAAAGATGAACGACTGACCAAACAAGTGTATAAAGGTAAAGTAAATGGCAGAATGCCCAGAGGTAGACCGCCGAAAGAATGGTTAGAATCTGTAAATGAGACATTAATCCGTATAGACATAAGAAGCCATAGAAACACAAGAGCTTGCATGAAAAAATGCATGGACGTGAAGGAAGCTAGAGTAGTATGCCAGGACAGAAAAGTGTGGCGACAAATAGTTTGTAAACAGAGTGACAGTAGAATGAATGACGCCTGAAACAAAGATCTTGGATACTAATGGGCCCAAGTGGAGAACCATACATAACAATTTTGTGAGGCTCTTCACTTGGGGTGATCGCTAGAGAGATTGATCAGCAACCTGGGTCGGAGCAGTGTTGCGGAGTAAACGTGTCATTTAAATAAATAACACGAGAATTCCAGATCAATCTAAAATATATATACCTAACACTTATATACCTATCCACCTCATACATATATTCCTACCTACCTTATACCTATATACCCATATGCACACTACTATTCTCCAACCGAGCAAGTCACGCCTACCCCGAAAGGGAAATGGCTTAATGGTATAATAATAATAATAATCAAAGTAGAGTCTTCAGTTCAAGGACTGTAGGCTAAAAAGATTCGAAGTTGGGTCAGCATTGAAAGAGAGGTTAAAGAGCGTCAAATTAGGGCTTTGAGTTAGACAAATGTAGGCTCTAAGGATTCAAAGTAGGGCCTGTAGTTAACAGTTTAAAGTAGGGGCTATAGGTTTAAATAGCGTCGTAGTAGGCTCTAAATTTCGACTCGGGTACTGACAGGAAAGTATACTAACCAGAAATGTCAAATTTCGACGAATTGGATCCGGAAATAACAAAAAAAGGAACGATCGGTCTCGAATACGAACGAGCAGCGAGATTGATCGGCTCGACATTCATCACTATTTCTAATTACATAGGCCGACAAAAATGATATCTTTTTTCACCCAAAGACCGGACTATGTGACTCCGAAGGATTTTGGTATCCTAAAACTGAATCCGTTATCCAAATTTTTCCTATATCTCAGGTTTTTGGGATATCGTACACTAAAAGTGCAAAAATGGCTATTTTTAGCTATTTACAATTTTAATTATCTCAAACCGATTTTCTTTCTCCGAGATACCGCACATTAACCATTTCAGTTCCACAATGAAAAACTAGCAAAGAAGGCGAAGAAAGCGAATAAAGTTTTGTGTGTCATATCTCGGAGAAAAAACATCGGTTTGGGATTATTAAACATGTAAATTAAAGGTAAGAAGAAGTACTAAACGATGGCGTTAGCAGTTGTTAGAAAAAAATGCTGATCATGTTATATTGCCTCAAATATGGTTAAAAATAACCATGTTTCCACTTTTAGGTTAGGATATCTCAAAAACCTGACGTATAGGAAAAATTTAGACAACGGATTCGTTTTTAGGACACCAAAATTCTTCGGGGTCTTCAGGTACAAATTTGGTCAGCCTGTGTTATTCACTGCTGTTCACTAGCAAAAACTAAACATACAAACAAAATTTATAAATTTCAGACCAACAGGAATAGTTTTTTTTGAATTTGGAAAAATGTGAACTTTCAAATCCCAAAACCAAAAAGAAGATATTAACCTATTTCACTTTTCTTGTTTTACTTTTTTCGGATTCTGAACCACAAACTTTCTCCCCAGGCCCAAACGATTATTTTGTAATCAAAAATCGGATTTTGAAAATGCGAATACTGTTTCTAAGTTTCTGTGAAACTGACTGTTTCTGAGGCTTGATGAGGGAAACACGTATTGCAACGATCACAGCAAGTCGAAGACAATTTATTGCCACGATGGCCACAGAAATGATAAAGCGCAGGTAGTCATCGGTAGACCGCACAGCCGCGTGCACGCGCCACCCGCGGCGTACAGTAAGCCGCGATAGTCATTTTCGATATCAATATGATGCTTCTCCGGCAATGACCTGAAAAAGTCGCAACATTTCATATTACGTTGTCGTCAATGAATAACTGATAAGGTCTTCCACGATTCGTGACAAGTGCAACTCACTTTCCTACGGATTTCTGTTCCTGCGTGTCTTGCCGATAAGATAGCTAAAAGATACGGCGCGTCACAGAATGACTTCTCTCGCACTCATGCTCTTTTCTCTCTTCCTTTTCTTCATCCTTTCTTCCATCCTTTTCTTTTTATTTTCCCTCCCATTTTCTCCTGTGCAAACGTGTTTTGACTTGCACGATTCATCCGGTGTTATATTACTCGACACTTATCCATAGGCGCTTCGATTGTTTGTATAACATTCCATTGTCTATTATGTGTGAATTAACCGCGACTCGAGGCGCTGAATCATCTGCGTGGTTCGATACAATCCTTTTTCTAGGATTGGCTCTTTGTCTTCTAGTAACTAGAGTATGAGAAATCAAGAGCAGAAATGCACTGTTGTAAAATAAAGAAAGATATACAAGTTCAAATTCAGGAAACAAACACATTCAACGCAAATTTTCGTGGTTTTAAATGCAATTCAAATCGTCATGATTTCGCCAGTTTTATTGATTACAAATAAATTTGAAATAAGGAACTTTTTGATGCATTAAATTAATTGGCTTAATCGTTTATTATGATACAGAACATTATTACCAGTTGCTAAGCTTCAAAATCGCATAATTTTCATCGAAAATATATTTGACTGGTTTTATAGAATGTGGCATGCGGTTCTGATAAAAACTGTATGAATGGAAAAATATTTTTGAATAACAGTATTGGATTATTGATTGATGGAGTTATATGTAGCGTCGTTCGTTAATTGCTCTATAGGAGATAAAATTACAATTATAGATCGCACTAGCTTTAATTTGTTATTCCATATTTTCCCATTTTTTAAAAAATTTATAAGTATACTGAGTATAAAGCTTTTTTGACCTGATTAGCGTGTACAATTCACGATAGTACATTGTATTTAAATAATATACTTTAGTAAAATTTTGCACTTGTAATATATAGGTTTTGATAAAATTTACACTAATAAAATATCTTTTTTTGTTTTCAGGTGAGTTCAAGTTATACATATCATGAATCAAGAGGTCTGTGAGTATATCACCTTTATGTGAACGAAGTTTAAATGCTTTGATATACAAAGTCCCTTTAAAAGATAGTAATTATCTTTCATAAATTGACAAATAAAATTAAACAAATATTTCATGACAATCACTTATTTATAGTCAAATAAAACATTTGTTGACAAGAATTTTGCTTACAACTTTTTTTTTGTATTCAGTTCAATATTTTCCCATTGAATTCATCTATTCAATTCCATGCAATGACGGTGAAATTCTCTGTAATGTTACAATACAATCTATTTGTTTTACTTTTTCAATAACGTACTCGAAACGTACGATGTAGGTAGCAGTAAATTCAAGTTAATCCTGAACCTCTATTTTTAACAACGTTCAAAACGAAACCCATCCAGGTACAGATGTCGAGATGAAAATTGGATGTTACACCAATTTCGATTCATTCAACGAATCTTGTTTTGAGAATCATGTCAAAAACCTCTTGTTCGGGTACAATCTGATTTCCGTGCGGATAAATACTAAATGACAACGTCAGAATCAAAAATCGATTTCACTGAATATGAGTGCTCATACAGATAGAGATTTATTGTTTCTCGATACTTTAGCACAAGCTTTTAGCGGCTTTTAATGATTCGTAACGATAAAGTATTATATTTCATTTATACATATACTATTTTAATTATGCTAAATATGACAAAAGGAATGTTGAAACTGTAGTGGGAAAATATTTTCTTTTATTGATATTAAAAGAGTTATAAATCACGGAAGCAGATGATATCCGCACTGTACACTGTATTGAACAATATTTGCCTATTTGGTTAAATTCTTGAAAAATAGGGGAAATTCAATGTGAAAATTCGATCAATGACCGTTCTTTTGGTAATTATTTGGTTTTACACATTTTATTAATAGTTGGGTATGAAAGATTTTTATTTTCAATTTGTAAATTAATGTATGACAAAACAAAATATGTTTTTCTCATGAAGCTTGGAAAAAATTATGTATTTAAGACATTATGTGATATAAAAACATGTATATTTCATAATTATTAATTTGTATATAGTATATTATTAGTTATTTATATTATAGTATATACAAATTTAAAAAATAAATAAATCATCAAACGTGCGTGCGAAAAACAAAACAAAAAAATCTGCATTCCTTCAATTGCATTCGGCCCCACTCAGAAAAATGTTTGTTTGAATCAAACAACAAAATTTGTTTAAATTCACATCATTGAAAGAAACAAATTTTTTGCTTAAATTAAAAAAAGATTTATTTAATTTGAAGAAATGGAAAACATTTGCCTCGTTGATTTAAACAAATAATTTGTTTAGTACAATTTGTTTGATTGAAACAAAAAATTGGCTTTTATCAAACAATGCATTTGTTTATTTGAATTCATAAAAATATTTATTTGATTCAATCAAAAAATATAATGCAAAGAAGTGCTACAAAATGCCGCTAGGCGTGCTAAGGTGCTGCCGGCAGGTTTCCCTGCTGTACTAACCTAAAATCTAAATTGATTTATCCTTTGATTGATTTGATGGCATTGTTCTTTTTTTCAATGTTGTATGATTCTAACGGTTCTGATTTACTGGAAAACTTAAAATTGATTGTAAAATGGACGCAATATCTCGAGAGTTGGAACTACTTGAATTTTGGGGCTTTAACTTGGATCCCTTGGATATAGTTGAAGATTTCGCAGGCGAGTAAGTCTTTTTAATTTCTAACCTCCTTTCTTTATAAAGATGATTTATGAAATCGATAATGTTTTTTATCAATTGTAATTATCGCTGTATACTTAAAAGGAGGAACGCTTATGTTCAATTCAATTCTCTGACTCTGGTTCATTTCTAATTATTCCATTTTATGACTTTTTAATTCAGAAGTGACAAGCACAATTAGTAATTAAACAGGAGTAAACTTTCGGATTGAATAAGTGTTCCTTCTTTCATATATATAACTATAATTATACCATTATACCATTAAGCCATTTCCCTTTCAGGGTAGGCGTGACACTACCCGATTCGGGTAGTGTTTCTAGGTGGATAGTTTTCTTGTAGTTATAAATAACTACAAGTTTGGGCTCACCACACCCATAATATGCCAACAGCACGCAATATTCTCGAATGGTCACCAATCGAAGTACTAACCGCGCCCAACGCTGCTTAACTTCAGTGATCTGACGAGAACTGGGTTTTTCAGCGTGGCATTATGATTGCAAAAAAACATATTATCGAGCTTGTAAATCATTTTCATAAAGAATGCTCAATTTTGAGGTTAAGTGTAAAAAGAAAAAGATTTACTTCACTTGAACAAAATCTATAATTAATTTAAAAAATATATATTCAATGTAAACAAGAACTTTACTTAACTTAAACAAGAGATTTATTTGAACTAACCAAAAATTTGTTCGAACCAAATAAATAAGGACAAACAACAAATTTCTTTGAATCAAACAAAAATTTGTTTGACCCTATATCGAAGAAATAATTTGTTTGATTTAAACAAAATTTGTTTGAATCAAACAGAAATTTGTTTGACCCTATATCGAAGAAATAATTTGTTTGATTTAAACAAAATTTGTTTGATTCAAACAAAATTTGTTTGATTCAAACAAACATTTTTCTCAATGCCGGCGGGGGGCGACTGCCGAAACGACCTACTCGTATATAAACTGTCTGTCACATGTGCACTAACTTTCATTTCCTGGAACTCCATTTTCTAGTTAATTTAAATTCTAAAGTAATGATTGACGAATACTCAATACTCATAAAACTCCCGATTTTTCTTATCCTAACTTCATATAGTTTCCTAGCAACGTTTTAATCTGCCCGAAAATAAAATTGATCCACTGCCTGACACGCCGCCGGATAAATTTGACAGCTGTGTGAAAAACTTAAAAGCTATTTTTATCGGCCGATCTTTAAAAGTTATTGTTTAGCAAATAAACATTTTTGTCAAATTTATATTTACTGGGTGTTGGATAAGTTTTCTTTTTTATAATGAAATTTAATTTTTATAATAAAACATGAATAGATTAGCATTTTATCCTGAGTGCGGCGAATGTTCACCTATTTGTACGTGTGTATTAGAATGTATATATTATATTAAAAATTATTTTCAGGGTGATTTATAAAATAGTGTTTTTTTAAATATTTGGACCCACCTATTTTACTTTGTCTTTAATGATACGTTTTTTTCTTTCACATAACTTTTTGATCACCTATAAGGTGAAAATTATCCACCGTGGGATAAAGTAGCTGTCAATGCGATTGGCAGATTGAAGGATATGGGATTATGTGTTTACAAGTTTAAAGCCCACGATAGACTTCAGGGACTAAAGGTTCAGCCAAGTCATTTTTTAATTTTTTTCACGTGTTTCGGAGCGAGAAAGAAGGTCGGTTTTTGCAAAATATTATTCAACGCGAATGGCGGTCTTCAAATTTTTAAATAAATAATTTCAATTGTGATGTTGCAATTTTGCACCTCACAAAAATTAGATTCAAAGTTAAAATTTTAACCGGGAAGCAACATATTTGACGCTTTGAGTAGATTCGGCACTCCATGGTTTTGAATGTATTTTTTTTAAGTTAGATAAGTAAAATTTTGTCTCTTTTATTTTATTTTTTTTTGGCAATATTGTGAGGATTTTTGCGGTCTTGAGTTGGGAAACTCAAGAATTGGTCCGTCCCGTTGAGTCATCGATTAGAGTCAGCTGTCACCTCCGTCTTAGCGAGGCTTCTACGGTCCAGAGACCTTCACTTTGCTTTCTTCAGGTTGCTCTTTGTTTCTGCGAATTTCGACTACCAATAGTCCAAGATCCTAGGCAAGTTCCAGGTGCGGGCGTTCTCTAGAGAATTACCCTGAAGTTCGCTACATGAATAGGTAATTTTCATTAAAATTTATCGTAAGGGCTACCCTTTACCTCTAGTAAGGATAAGCCCAGGGCGAGATGACCACAAAGTCCGTCAGTGGACAGGCATCTCCGCCAAAATTATCGTATCGGAGAGACCCTACTAATGCTTATGTGTTTCTCAAAATCTTCCGAGGGTTGCATGGAAAACCACCCTATATCTGCTGGCTGCAAGGTTCCATCCACCAATCCTAGCCTGAGAGTTCAACCGTCCCTTAGAGGCTTCGAATCCCGTGGTCCGGATTCCTACTTCGATGAATTCGTGCCTAAGGAAATAGCCAATCAGCGGGAAGGAGGAAAGTATGTGAAGAGAAGATACGACAGCGGAGCAGACCAGCGTGGAGCGGATATCGTCGATCTCTCTCTAGACCGTAGGAATCACTGTAGCCAGGTTTCGCGCGCCTTTTCTCTCTCTTTTCCCCTACTCTGACGCCTCTCGGTCCCCGTGCGTGCGAGAACTGTTCGCACGTACAGTGCGTTTCTAGCTGCGAGCCTGGACACTTATCTGTCCTTTTTGGTGTAACGAAGCGTCAAGTAGAGGAGAAGGAAAGCGTCGCAAGAGTTTTGTAAGGTAGGATCTTTATTTCCCTAGGGGCTCAGCCAAGTCCTTGTATCTTATATTTTTGTGTATTTCTCTCCTTGGCTGAACCACCTTTGTAATTCTCTTGTTTTCTTTGAAATGTGTGACTTCTAATTTCCTTAATTTTTGGAGTGCCGGCGTCAGGCTCACAGCTAACCTCATGGCCCTTTATAATTTCCTCATCATATTGAAACCCCTTCCTTTATATTCCATTTTTTTAAATCTGGACCCTTTTAAAATGTAACTCCCCTTTAATGACCGAATTTATCGACCCCTCTCTTCTTTACGTATTCCCGACCTAAATTATTATACAAATGCCCCTTTTATTATGTACCTCTTTCTTCCTGATTTTGTACCGATATCGATTAGAATTATTTGATTGTATTTGTAAGCGAGGTTTGTAGATTTATGGATTTATAGGGAGATATATTTCGACCTATTTTCTTCCGACCTTTCTTGACCTCACGCAATGACCAGTCCCCCTTTCATTTCGATTCGATAATAATATACTTCTCAACCAAATTTTTCTAAAAACCCCTTTTTTGTGAATGGTAAAATATTTAAAAATTAGAAATGAATAATGTAAATTATCGATCCCTTTCTCGCCCCCTTCCTTTTTTTTTTTGGAAATTGTCTAATGTTTTCTCGTATTAATTTAGTTTTTTTTCTTTACTGCTGTTAACACCTATTATTACCTATTGCTGTTTCATAAATTGGTCCCCTTCCCCTTTCTTTTGCAACCTTGTTCTCGACATATTTTCTCTCTTACCATCCCGACCTTGATATTGTTTGTATCCCGCTATGCTTAGATGTACGACACTTTCTGATGTTTGTAAATTTAAAATCGTTTTCCCAGGCTTTTAATTTATACTTGCGTCCCGACCTGCTTAATTTAATAACTCATTTTATTAACGATGATTACTAAATTTGGATATATATTTCACAAACTTGATCACACTGTAATTTAGCAACTCTCTCTCTCTCTTATTATATAGAGTCCAAAGATATTTCGGATATATTCTCTGTAATTATCGATTCTCATTTGTCACCATTCTTATCAGATCTGTTCACATTAAAATTGTCAGTAATAAACGTATTGTCATTTTATGAATATTCAAATAGAATCTTGCCATATAGTATTTCGAACCTCCCACTCTACTTTAAGGACTGAACTAGCCGCCATTTTTCAGGATCTCTCTGGATTTTCCTCTGATCAGATCATTTACAGCCTGCCACTCTATCTTACCGTTTCTTATCGCTATCGTTCCTTTTTTTTTGGGTTTTGAGCTATTCAGAGATCTGATCAGGACTGCCTTTAGGAAGGCTGGCGCCCAGGCTACAGAATATCGAATCTTATTTGTAATTTTGTTAGTGCGAGGCCTTATGGGACCAAAAATTTTCTCGTTTCGTATCTTAGGAAAAATGCCGCGTCACACAATATGCAATCTGTCAACCTCATTGACAGCTATTGTATCCCACGGTAGATCATTTTTAACTTCGAGTGGATAAAAACGCTGCGAAGATTTTGTTTACTTAAGGTTAAAGAAAAAGCTCAAGGTTTTTCTGTGTACATTGTCCAGTAAACCCCAAAGATACTTTTTATCTGAAACTGAATTAAATTAAACTGTCTGCAGCGTTTTTATCCAACTTTGGAATAAGAAATATCTTTGTGATTTACTGTGTATGGATCCGCCAGGAATTAAAATCCTAATTATCTTTTTAGAGGCTAGCAACGCTAACAACTAGACCTCCACGCCGTACCGACTAATTTTGAGAAAATAAAACCTTCGCATTAAATATTAAAATATGTACACAAGCTTGGCAGTTTTCGAAATAATTGCGAAATATGAATTTTCTTATAGACATTTGGAATGTCACTCCATAGTTTATGATATCATTTATAGATATAGATACAGTTCATAGACAGTTATATGCGTGAGATCACGACTTGTGCAGTATGCCACCGACACCAGCCTGCAATGGTACAGCGATTAAACCACGTATCGGGTTTCTCGCGGGATTTGCTATTGCCGGGGAATGGATAAATAATGGAGTGCATTTACACCACTAGGTAATTGAGGAGTGGCGCGGCTTATTTTGTTCCATAAGTAGAATGAGTGGCCAAGTAGGAGGCAGAAAGAATTTGATATATCTGTCTCTCTTGTTCCTATCTCTATCAGGCTTAGAGTAAGCCAAACCAAGCCATACCTTGCTGGCTTAAGCGGTCCCATACGGTCCCATTCCAGTTGCTGTAAATACGTTGATGAAATTCAGTGGAGTACTAAAGCGTTTTCGGTTCTACTATACACTTGTCGTTGAAAGCACGATCTCGTGACCCACTTGCTATCCATTATATGTTCTGTAGTGGTGAGTAGATTGGTTTTCGCACATAGACTAGATAGTACTCCTGAAAAAGGGGAGCGATTAAAATGCAACTTGGTGGTAACGTGGTTTGTGGAAATCGTCGACTTCTCTCGCAATTATTATTCTCCTAATTCACGAGACCTACACTTTTTGGAACTATTCACGCTAATTGAATGTTTCATGCTAGCAATTTTGCATTATGATTCCGCTATAATGTTGCGACGAAATTGAGATGCTATTTGAAGACCTACTTTTATTTTATAATATGCAATAGAAAGGACACCACCTCGCCCAAATTTACAGGACATTTCTTCAAGCCAACATGTCAAATTCTGTCATTTTTTTGTTGTAATTTTTAATCTGCAGATCAAACCTTTTAAGGAGTATACAATCCGAAAAATGGACTTGCTACACTGAGAAAAATGGATTATACCCGGTAATAAAAAATTTGTTACGGATATAATCTTGGACTATTAACTATGGGGCAGCGATCCAGATTATTAGAACTTCAATCTATAGATATTAAGAAATATATATTAAAGGATAATATCTTGGATTATTAAACTTTATAATCTGAGATAATAAAATATATAATCCAAGATTTAAAAATCTAATATCCATATTAGAATCCTGGTTCATTAGATAACCTCGAATATATGTAATAATTTTTGCAAACGTATTTATAAACCTATACAAAATTTTGATAGACGAGCTCGGAAGTAGAACTGGAAACAAATTTCAATTTTTTAAAAACGCAATAAGCAGGAAAGTGGCTATCATAAGACTACAAAAACGAAAGTATGGAGGCTAAGTTTCTGTACTTGTACAAGTGGCAGTGATGTGTAATGAAAAGAAATATAAACTTACCCTTTTTCTCAATCTGAATCACGTGTGATTTTGCAGTAATAATCATTTTATAACTTCATTATTACTTGTTTCAATGCGAACGGATGCATATGATACGCGCCACGATGCGACATACCATCTGAGACTACGCAGGCGCCTGTATATTTTAAAATCTGAGATGTTACAATTTAATGCCTGAAGATTATAAGAATTTAACATCTACAGATTATATTTGGTAACATCTTCACATATTAGAAAAATATTATAGATTGTACGCGCTAATAAACTTTTGTATACGGTGTATTAATCTTTAATTCTATTATCCAGTTCGTATAATCCATTTTTCTCAGTGTAAAGTTATCATTTTTACATTTATTTTAAAATAAAAATGCAATTATTATTTTAATGTTATCTTTCTCAACAAAAGGTTGGTTAGTAATCAGATTTGGTTTGATGCCTCATATTTTGTTTTCGTGGGTCTGATCTACACATAATTTTTAATGCTTTACATCCGTATCTACCAGCGCAACATCAATATTCCATATACTTAAAATATGTATTGTTATTTCTATAATTTTCTATTAGTTATGGTTCAATTAGCTGAATATGGTATTAAATGTTAAAAATAGTTTACATACTGTGATACTTTCTAAATTTGGCTGGGAGTCAATAGTTTTTTCAGAAATGCAATAGTAATAATTTATAAAAAAAAACTTTCAAATCCGTATAGAATTACAGAACACAGACTATTTTTATTTACCAGATCCTTGTCCTACTGCGCGACAGCGATGATTATCGTCTAAAATTCGATGCAGACACGCATGGACATTTTTAGCCATATCTCGGGAATCCTTGAAGATTTTTGAAGTTTTATCAGCTTATGTTAGATTAAAGATAAGATTTCAAAGATTGCGTAGTATAAATTTTACATTTCTTGTCAAACTAGATCAGAGCATGAGTTGAAGTCGAGGTACAAAATTCTTGAATTTCTTTAAACTTCTCGTTTAAAAATTAAAAAAAAAAGTTACCAGAGCTCATTCGTCGCTAATTTCATAAGATTGCTATCCGTTGTTTAAAATTTTTTTAGCTTTTTTCTGACTGAGCTCAGTGAGCAGTGATTCTTATCACTCGCACCAGCCATTCTCATAATTTCGTACGGTAGTGTACTTTTTGTTGTTGGTAAATTCTAGACTGAAATTGAAATAGAAAATAAACTTAAATTTTGCCGTAAGTATGAATAAAAAAACCTAATGTATGTAGATTCTATATAATATAAGATGTCTATCGATTACTAGATTCACTGACTAATAAAAACATACATAACTAATGTAAAAAATGTTACTGTTTCATTAAGACAGCATCACACCAAATAATGACATTGATATTTCAATTAACTTTATCAACATCAATTTCTCTCATATTCAGAATGTCAATTTTCCACATTCGTTGTCAATCAGATTTTGTTGGTTCTATGATGCCTTCACATCGGATCAGTTTTCATAGTTTCAACGAAAAATTGAGTAAGGCAGTAAACTTTCTTGTCCATGCGCACTTACTTCAAAAACAAGTAACACATCTATCCAATGGAGGATCAATACCAGGATGGGTCGATTTCCAATTTTTTGTCCGATCAAAATGGCAGACCCTGCAAAAGGTGCTCCTTTCCACAAAGTAAGGAGAAATGTTGTGGCTTTTTCAGGCACTTGCCGGTGTCGCATCAGGGAGCGGCCACAATGAAATTCGTAAAAGTGGACGTTCGAACATATATGCGTATCTGACGCCATATACGCACGTTGTTACCACCTGTCGCAGCAAGAAGACGAAAAATGCGAAACGCCAAAACTGCTCGGATAGTTGGCAATAACACGTTCAGTAGGCATAATTATACTTCGAACGGCGATGTTTACGAATCTCATTGTGGACTAGAATCCGTTTGTGGTTTAGAATCCGAAAAAAGTAAACAAAAAAAATGAAATCGGTTAATATCTTCTGTTCGGTTTCGGGAGTTGGAAATTTATAATTTTTGAAAAATAAAAAGAATGTCCTATTAGTTAAAAAATTATGGATTTTTTTTGTATTTACAGTTTTTAATGTTGAAAAGTAACAACAAATTAGAAAAAAAACAAAAAAATTTGTTCAATGTACAATTTTTCGAAATTGTAAAAAAACGTGCTTTGGAGGGTTTTTGGTTTTTTTTTTTGTAGGAAACTTATATACGAGTAATCTCGTGCCATCGTTTGTCTAAAAACTATTCAAGCTACGACCCTAACGGTTTATATTCGCTCCATAAAGTGATCACTGCGAAGCGCACAAGAATATATTGAGATCCTTAGGAAGCATATTCTTCCTATTTAAATTCCAAATTTTAAGCAAACAATCATTTAAGGAAAAAAAGGAAGTAAAAGGGAAAATGAAAGATGAGAAAACCCCTATGCTGGAAACATAGAATAAAGTTTGATATGTTATACAGTGAATTTTGAGGAAAAATAAGCAATATAAAATCTGCAAAAAAATTGCCAAAAAAATGTTTGTTTTTAATTTATGCCGCCTATGCCAATGAAACTCTTAGTTGAAGTCGCTTGCCTATCTCTTTTCGGACTGATTTCTATGATGACCGTGGCTACGTGTACCGAAATTTCAGTACAAGGAGCCGGATTTTTTCGGTACGTGTAGACACTTCTTTTTTTGATTCAATTAAATGCACAATTTTAAAGAAAAATGTTAAATTCAAAGAAAAAAAATGTTTTTTGCACATTTCCAAGAAAAATTTAATTGCAAAAATTTTTTTAGACATTTTTACTTTTTATTACTGTTTACTAGGAAAACCTGTACATACAAAACATTTTCTATTATCTTTGAACGAAAAGCAAAAATATTGGGTTTTAAAAATATTCAAATTTTTGAATCCGAAAAATGAACAGTAGTTGACCCACACTCAACGTATAGGGGTGCGCAAAATGCTCGGAACTGCGAGTGTAGAGGGGCCGGCTGTTTTCGAGTCGAGTTCAAGCTGACTTGAACATTGAGTACTCGATGTTTTCGAGAACTTCAACTTTATTTTAACAAAATTTGCCTGAGATTCGTTACTGAAGCTTTTTTAGGGTTATTGATAAACAAATTTCTTATCCGAGTTTGCGACCACATGTTTAAAAATTCAATGAATGACCGCATTTTTCTGAAAGTCGGTACCAGGTGGTTTTCGGATTGCTGGAAAATTAAAAAAATTCCATATTTTTCATCAAAAATCTTTTGCGAACTCGAAACTGGTTGAGTAACCGAAAGTCTTGAGTATTTGAAGACATTCGTGTATTTTGAAATGCCTCTCGACTGTTTGCGATTTACGGATGCGTTAATCATTAGGCGTTTCCAATAAGATCCGATCGGGCTTGATCCCCGAAGGAAGTAGGGTCTGCTGGAGCCTGAAACAAATTCGTGCCATTCGAACGAGCGCGCTGTGTTCGATCACAATAATGTCGTGACACGCTCCATCGAACTTCGGGTGGGGTTTGCAACGTTTTATGTCCAAGCCATTACAAACATTTGACTGGAATATTTATCTGGTGCAGATTTAAACCTATTTTTATTTGTTAATGCCGACACACATTTATTTATTCCATGACAGATATATAAAAACAAGAATATCATAATGTAATTATTTAACATAAAAAAAAAAGATCGGCTGGTATTTTTTAGATGCCCAAATGTCATCTCATTAAAATTGGAAGACTACTTGAAAATCCTGATGTTTCTGATACCCGAAAACTTGTGTAATCAAAATTTTGAAGAATCATTGACCAATATTTGGCCAACGGCCATACCACGCTGAAAAACCCAGTTCTCGTCAGATCACTGAAGTTAAGCAGCGTTGGACGCGGTTAGTACTTGGATGGGTGACCATTCAAGAATACTGACATGAGTGCTGTTGGCACATCGTGGGTGTGGTGAGCCCACACTTGTAGTTATTTATAACTACAAGAAAAACCTAGAAACACTACCCGACTCGGGTAGTGTCACGCCTACCCTGAAAGGGAAATGGTTTAATGGTATATATATATATATATATATATATATATATATTGACGATTGATTTTAATTTTAATCTTTGTGATTTCATAATTTAAAAAATTTTTAAATCAGTATTATATTTTGTACCAAGGAAGCAAAGTAATCTTTTAACGGCTGAGCGCGAGCATGAGTTTGCAAGAACGAGTCGTAGCCGAGTTATTGCAAAGACACAAGACCATACTTCTTGTAAAAAGTGTATGACTTTTGATTTTGTCATAAACTTACGTCTTACGTTTGAGGTTAGTTTAAAAAGACTTGTACGGCAGAGCAAAGTGCGCATATTGTGAAATAACGGATATTTTTGCTCAGTTCGAGAGTACCTCTCCACCAAAGAGGACTTAATTGGCTTCTACGGAACACACACGAAAAAGCAAGGAAACCGCCGTTGATTGATTTCAAAATGTTCCTTTTCCGCCCGGCTGCAGAATTGACCACTTTCCGCATGCTATACATGCGTGAAAAATAGATCGTTCCATGCATGTGTTACAAAAAATGTATCTTTATTATTATAAATAATTGATTAATGAATAAGCTCAACTTTTGTAATAGACAAATTTTAGTATATATTTCTCCTTACCTAAGAATTCGGGCAAATGTATCTAAACTTAAATAAAGTTACATTAGCAACCCCTTGGTCCGCCGAATGTTTCGTTAATGCTATAATGGTGTTCATTTTCATCATACTCATCATACATTCCAGTCACACGTATGCGCGTGTCGCCTAGCGTTTTTCATATTGAAAATACCATACTTAAATATGACGAATTCAAGCAAGAGAAGTAAGACGCATGCGATGCGATTTATGTATGATATGATTCCGTGCGATATTCGTAACAGATCTTTCTCGTTCGCAGACGTTATACGTTACATATATAATTCAAGAAAAGGGTTAAACACCCACCGCAGGGTCCCACTGGGAGCAACTGCCATCTAAAAATGACACCGGCTCCCAGTAGAACCGCGGTAAATCACACATATGGCCACGTCTCACGACCGTGAGATGGGTGGTCACAGGGCACGATGAAATTACAGCGATAGTCCAGCGAAACCCTCGTGTGTCTTGAGGACACGAAGCGACCCAACGATGACAGCTTTCTGCATCCATCTCGCAAGTACCTTGGCATATTTTTGGCCGCATTCAGGACGTGACATCTACAAAGGATACTCTCCGAAGCAGATACAAACGTCTCATCCGATGGATTTAGTCTTCGGAACTGTCGGCGAGGAACAAAGTATCTGCAACGAAGATACTCCCGGTAGTACTCTATTCATTTGGAGTGGTTTCATGGACGAAGGACGAGCTCAGATCCTTTGATATCGGGTCACGAAAGGTTATGCACATGAAATAAAGCATGCACCTTAAGTCTTCTGTTCCGCGACTTTACATCTCACGCCGTTAAGGTGGTCGCGGAATACTGAATCTTGAATGTCTTCACAACAGGATTAGTCTGGGTACGCAGCACATATAGTCGAAAATGGACGA
The DNA here is from genome assembly GCA_932195095.1 of Andricus curvator. Classification (NCBI taxonomy): domain Eukaryota; kingdom Metazoa; phylum Arthropoda; class Insecta; order Hymenoptera; family Cynipidae; genus Andricus; species Andricus curvator. The sequence continues at coordinate 112,492 of CAKNYM010049410.1, forward strand.
GACAATCTTCTTAAAATGGTTAGAAAGTGGTCAGAAAAAATGGTCAGTACAAAGCAGCGGAGAATGTTGCTGAAACACTTGGCCTTGAATTCAATAACAGGGGTGAGCAAAATGCATCAAATCTTATCCATCTCGAGTACTCACTCCTGAAGGCCCGCATTAAGAAAGCTCCTCGGCAAGAGGATGCACGGCATCTTCCACAGAAATGTCAAGGATCATTCGATCAGTCCTATGAGCTTTAATGGGCGAGCCGGTAGGTAACTTGACTAAAACAGTTACTGAAATATACCAGAGGCGCCAAGTGAGAGGTTCAACCAGTGATCATACAAGTGATATAGCGCTGCATGCGGCCAAGATATGGACCTCCAGTTGTCTCCCATTTGCGCGTCGCCGGTCACGTCTTTGCACTGCGCGCGAGTGAAAACGAACTTTATTGTGTACTAGTGTTCGTGTTAGAAATGTTTGGAGCCTCCACGCTTAGGGGAAATATATTACATGTATATTCTATTAAATTGCAGCCCGGTCCTCATTTATTGTTGCGAAAATGAAGTGCTGTATTCATAAGATAATTTTGCAAAGGGTAGCACACAGGTGATGAATAGTAAGTGTCATACCTAACCAGCTGACGGATGACAACGCGCACGATTGACTACTGGTACTGAGTAATCAGTGAACGTCACTGATTAATCCAGTGATGAAATTCCACTAAATTAATCAGTGAAGTCTGATTGACTGCCGGGATATTCGGTTAAAAGTATTGTCCTTGTTATCGGTGGTCTTGGAAGTGTGAAGCTATTGTTGGTTCGTAACCTCGAAGCCATACCCGCGTTCCAAAAATATGCCAAGGCACTTGCGAGATGGATTTTCTTGGATTCTTGGATCGCTCCGTGCCCTCAAGACACACGAGGGTTCGCCGGCCCGTCATTATAATTCCATCGTACTCTATGACTAACCATCTCACGTTCATGATGCGTGCTAATTATATTTTATATATTTATGTGTATTTTAAGCCTAAGGCGAATCCTTTAGTTTGGAAAAAATGAAGGAATTTTTGAAGTTAAAACTTTAGAAATAAGGCTGCAAATTTGGCGAGTGCCATAAGCGCACGTGTAATACTTTTTATGTAACGCGAGTATGTTTTCCTCGCTTTCTGGGTGTGGCTTAGAGCAGCAAAATAGGTCGTTATTGGTGGTGTGGTACTTTACCGGCCTAGGCCTATAAAGTGCATTTTATCGTCCGCGGGAAATGCGCGTGCATGCGCGTTCGTTACATCAACCCGCGCACACTGATCTGTGCGTTCCTGGTCCCTTTAAACTAACTTTAAACCTGAGACGTAATCTGAGAAAACTTTGAAACCATACACTTATTACATAAAATATCGTGTGTACAGAGGCAGCGAAGTCTTTTTAACGTCTCACGTGTTTGCAAAAACTTATTTACACTTCGGTTTCGTCTAGCTGCGACTCGTTTTTGTAAACACACGCTCAGCTGTAAAAAGACTACTTTGCTGCCTTGGTGCATAATATACTATTTTTTGAACATGAAATATGCCCACTTTTGGTTTTTTGAGGACATAAGTATAGTGTCAATAGATTCAGTATAGATACTAGTATTATCCTTCACTCAATCCCGAAAATAATAACGTTTACAAATCAAGAAGTTGGAATTATTCAATAATTATTTTTATTAAAAGTATTTCAGAACAAATAAAACCTATTCTTCTGTTCAAAGTTATTACAATAAGTGTAGGCTCTCATTTAAAATTTCAATTTTTTTAAAATTCTAATGATAAATATTTAATTTAAGTAATTAAAAATATTTTTTATTGCGAAATAATAATTATATCTGATTTTAAAGCCTTCATATTGGTAACATGCAATTTTTTTGTTATTCACAATATAATTAATAAAACAGGTATAACTTCAAGATTATTTTCAATTATTTTTAAATTAAAAAATAATAGGAATATCGTTAATTTGCCTTCGTACAACTAATTCACTTGATGAGAATCAATTCTTTTTACCAGATGACATACATAGTTACCGAATAAATATTATCAATTTAAAGTATATTTATACGTGGGAATAACCTAACAATCAAGTATTTTACAGTTATGTTTTTATTAAAAAAATTTTTTCACGAACTCACCTCCAAGTGAACGCTGAATTGTTTTACGATCTTGTTCGGACTTCTAAATTGTATATTTTGGTCAAATGAAGACACTTTAACTGTAATTGAAATTTCACAGCCTGAAATATATTCAATAATCTTCAGTTATTAATCAATTTAAATGTGGAAATTAAAATCTTAAGCCATAAAATTGATGAAAAATTGTTTTATTACCGGATGACATAAAAATCGGGAACATTTCAAAAGTGATTATAACTCTGAAAAAATATGTAATTAGAAACGAGAAAAAAGATTAATTTTGTAATTCTGTAATTGATTTTGAAAATATACGTGTATTTAACAATTGAAGAAGGGAAAGCTAAATTGTACTAAGTCCCCTTTTTGACAAAATTGCGTTTTCTTAGAAAATTATACTTTTCCGCTTTTTACATTCTCATTCTAATGAGAAGGTATTGGTTTTATGTAAATTTGACATAGTCGGTTTTCATCAAATCTCCACGTTTTGAGACCCCCTGAGCTAGAAAAAACGATTTTTACGAAGGTGTCTGTCTGTCTGTAGTCTGTAGTCTGTCTGTCTGTAGCCACGGTAACTTTCGAAAAAATGATCAGATTTGATTGAGCTTTGGCACACTTTTTTATGGACGAAAAATAGAGAACGAGTTCGTTAACCAGCTATTTTGGATGAAAATACAAAAAGTGAGCACATTTTGAAAATTTTTGAGACCACTTTTTTTGAAGATTTGAAAATTCTATGTACGGTTATTTGTAGTACGCAAAATGACGAACAAAATATTCTTATGACTTTTCGTGATAAAAAAAATTACTGGAGTTATAGCATTTTCAAAATTCCAAAAAACAAACGAAAATGAACATTTTAAGCCGAAAAACGCACGATATGAAAAAAAGTCAAGAGGAGAAAAACGTTGATTCCTGAACACCTTATAATATTTTCATAACAACTTTTTGAATTTTTTGAAAAATAAAAAATTCAAATTTTGATCGCACAAAAAATTAATGAAAAATCAAAAAAGCCATTTTGCTGTCAAACTATGCAAGATACCAGAAAAGATCATCTCACCAAAATTGTGCACCTAAAAAAGATCTACAAATTTCTTATCATTCACATTCATCATTTTATTCGTAAAAACGAATATTACCAGCTACGAAAAAATGACCGAAACAAAATTTGTTCATCCAAGGAAGAGGTACAAATTTATTGTGACTCACGTTTCGATAGGATGTGTGGTTTTTTTTTATTCGTGAAAATAACATTGACAGTAAAAAAAATCAAATTTTTGAAAAAACAATGCAAGGTACGAAAACATATAAATGAACACAAATTGTGCATTCAAAAAAGACTTACAAACTCGTAATCCATTTTTGTGGTAAGAATATATTGAAAATGAAAAAATTAACTTTTTTGATAAACGGCACAAGCTAAAATAAAATGTTAACTAATAAAATTTGTCGCCTGAATTATATCATTACTTTTCATTTGAAATCAAATACAAATTTAGTAATTTATATATGAAGAACATACAACACGAAACACAAAGTGCGCGTTCAGTGTATTTACCAAATCGCACGCCGTAAGTGCGCTCAAACTTTTTTGTTTCTATCATACGGTTCAAATGATTTTCAAATCAAATATCGAGCGCGAAGCGCGAGTGTCTGGATGAGAATGTGTTCCTTAAGGTCGATAGAACCTTCAGTAAGTAAAGTTCCTTTTCAGTCTAAAATAAAAACAAATTTAACAATCACTTAATATGTAGAGGTTTTGATAATTTTATAATATTTGCAAACAAACTTTTTCTTTTCATCGAAGTCGAACACGAAGTTCAAAAATCTAGAGGAGCCGAGCGTAAAGCGCGATGTAAATACGCCCGAGCGCGTAGCGCGAGGTGAATACATAATCGAGCGCGAAGCGCGAGATCCAACAGTCGCGCGCCCTAGGCGTGCTCAAACTTGCGAGCGAATATTCGCTTATAAAATGTATAAAAACATGAATTTTCGATGATTTTTTAAACCATTTATGTACTATTTTTACTCAAAACACCAGGGAAAGCTAAATGGTGCTAAGTCCATCGTTATTTCCATTAGATTATTACATGAACATGTAGCACCATCTATTTTTTCGTACGATGGTTATTAAACTGATCCTCCTAGCTACAAAAAAATGTACTCAATCGCTTTTAAATTGATCCTCCAGAAAGGTTTTTTCCTTCTCCTGTAAAATTTGGTTGATTGGACTTAGCACCGTTTAGCTTGCCCCGCTTCAATTAGATCTTAAGCTTTTCTTTTAAAAGGTATAACGACATAAATTGGAGAACGTTAGTCAGAGATACGTTATCGCATGAAATTTACTCATAATTAATCGAATTTATTTTGTCATCAAGTATAATAAAAATTATTGGGACATAGAGTATTCTAGAAAAAATAGACCTACTGAAGACATGCTATTAAACAAAATTATTCCTCTAAATACAAGCATATAATATTCCAGGGCCATGATCTTGTCAACTTTTTTGTTTTCACCTGGCAGAATTCATTTCGAATCGGGCAGGCAGTCCAGGCGTAAGTCACAGAATCATTCGCCACTAAAATATGTTGCTTTTCTGTCCAAGGCGCAGGCACAGGGCAGACTATCATGGAATATACTCTTGAAATTAGAACGAATATTGAAAAAAAGTCAAGAGGAAAATAACAGTGGGGTTTTTGAGTAAACTGACTTTGAATATTTCCAGAGAAACCGCCGCCATAATTTTAAACTTTTTTGGAATTTTGCAATGTATTTTTCAGGAAAACGAGAAATTCTGTCAGAAAGAAAAAGCTTAATACGTATATTACACAGGTCTCCTCAGTCAAAAAAAAGTTTGTCCACGTTAACGAAAAATTCGGCTCGAGTCATTCGATTCTAAAACACTAATAATTAACGAAAATCGAAGCCCCGAAATCGGATCTGATTCTTTTTACGAATTATCCGTAAAAACATCTATTTTCAATGAAGTTATTCGTAAAACAGTCATAACACCTAAGCGAGTTCATTTATTAAACTATATTTATGTATCTTCATGTTTTTGGATTCACTAAATGCAAACTCGAAATTAGTTTAGCTCCATCACTTAATGTTCAAGGTCAATCG
>CAKNYM010049410.1:122763-146297 GCA_932195095.1 Andricus curvator
TTTTTCGTTAACGTGGACAAACTTTTTTTTGACTGAGGAGACCTGTGATTATATTTAAAGACATCACACTTTTAACAAAAGTTTGCACAATTTTTTTGATAACTTCTGTTTTCAATTTCAAAAATTCAAATACTCGTAACTTTGTCATCAAAGTTTTTCGGCAAATCGGTATAATACGTTTCGCCTTATTCCCTTTGAAAAATAACATATATGAGTGGCAAATGATTCTGTGACTTGAGCACTTGAGCATGGATTGCCTGCCCGATTTGAAATGAATTGGGCCATCCATATATGTAATACATAACATTCTAATTATTATAACATTTAAATTATTATAACATTATCCTATTGAAAAAGGTAATTTTTGAGGTAATTTTAAAAGTAATCTTTTTTCTCTAGACTTCGGTTTCGTATCTCGTGCTGAATGCTGAAAATTTGAATTTTTAAGCATTTTTAACGTGTAGAATGAAAACGATCAGGTCTATCAAAAAATCGTTAAATGAGATTTTGTAAACATTCTTAAAAGGAACGTTTTTTAAAACTTTTTTGGTTCTCGCGTTGTTTGGCTGATAATTTGAAGTATTTTTGGTGAATAAAATTAGAACTGTTCCTAAAAATGGCTGGTGAAGGTATCTCGCCCTTTCTTTTGAGGCCTTATAAAAGTGTGCCGAAACTAAATCCAATCTGATGAGTATTTGAAAGTTATTGTCCCTACACGATACTGCAGAAAGACTACAGACACCTTTTTGAAAATCTTTTTTCAACTCAGGCGTTCTCAAAACCTGGACACTTAGATGAAAACCGACAAAGTTAAATTTGACATAAAACTAATACCTTCTCAGGGAAGCATCGTGACTCAGATGGTTTCGTGATTGTCTTATGCTCCAACACTGCAGCCTTGGCAGCCACGCTGGTGCGGGTTCGATTCCCAAAGCCTTGGTATTCTGTCTCACAGATACCCTGCAGTTTATAATTAACCGTATAGTACAGTCGCTAATGAACCTGGCAGTTGATGCGACTATAAACATTCAATTAATAAAAAATAATACCTTCTGATTTGGATAAGAATGTAATAATAATTTTTCAAAAGTAGTAGAGAGGTGGGTACGCGTGCGTGATGTTTAACAATTTTTAACAGTATAATATTTCACTTTATATACATACCTTGGTTATCTACAGTCACCCTGTTTTGAAGGCCACGAACCTGCACATCCAGTTAGGGGAAAGGTTTTCGTTCCGCAGTCGAGGGTGACAATGTCGTGACCTTGAGACATATAATTTCACAAGAGGATAAGATAAGGCGATCGATAGCTATCGCGCATATCACAACCTGCACGGGGCTTTAACCCAGAGACCAACATTACGCGCGTGGTAAGTGGGCTGCCGTCAACAGGCGTCCATTTGACCAGTCAATCAGCCTGCATGAAGAATTGAATAACTCGGAAAGTACTATCAGAAAAAAAAACATATAGGATGTGTTTGTGTTAGCCAAAACTCCAGCTGATAGTAAAAATTTACCTGGGCTATTTAATTACTTTTTGAAATATATATACTGTTTTTAAGTAAACGACATTTTTGTGCCAATGGTCTTTGCCCATTTTTACATTATAATTGCGATTTAAACATTTATATTGAAAGGTTGCAATTTATTCGATCAATTTAGTGGAATATCCTTGTAAATAGTTTCGGAATTCCTTTAGTATGACATCCAGTATTCTATAAATCTGTATTCCTTTTCAACTAAAACAGCTTCGAAACTGTTTAAGAACATTTCATAAAAGTAAGGTTTAAAACTTATCAAAGTGGAGTTGAAAGTCGAAAGTTTATCTCGAATCACTTCCGTACTTCGTTCTAAAGAATTTGCGAGCCTTCATTATCATAATACTGCTTCGCCGGGAACGGTCTCGTTAGTTCTTTGAATAAAACGAAGCTTCATCTGTTCAGCATTTCAAAAATCCATTTGATTCTGTTCAAAAGATTTTATATTTACATACATATGTATGCAACTTTTCAAACAGCTTAGTTTTTCTCAGTCATAAATTTAATTCAAAGTAGCAGAGTTTTATATAAAAAATTAATTAAGATTTTGTACTTTGCGTTTATTATATATGTATAAAGGTGCATCAAGATCAATCAAGTTGATTTTGCAACAAAAATTTTGTTTTTATGAAATTCACTTATAAATTCATCTGACATGTTTAAAAGTTCAAATAAAGGTCATACAAGGACCTTTCCTTGGAAATTTTCAATTTCTGCTATTTTTAGAAATTCTGATCTTCAGTGAAAATGTCCTGAACTTGTAAATTTCTAAAAGAAAATCTTTTCCATATTTTTCGAAAATTTTTCAATTTTTTGCGAAATTTTTCAAAATTTTTTATTTTTGGAGCGAAAGAAGCTTCCTAATACAAATCATTCCGTCTGTGTCATTCGTATTATTGAATTTGATTTCGTGTGAAACTTCGAACTTCGTTAGGCTTATAATTAGTAACGACAATGATCGTAAAAGTTCGTCTGTAAACCATGTCTGTAAACCATGAAGTATAATTTATCGAAGTGGTAGTGCTAAGGCAACTGATTTAATCGAATTTTCCCTATATGTACATGGTGAAGGTCATTATAGATATATCGCTTGTTTTGAAATGCATCACCTATACTGTCACGACTTCGGATTTGAATTAGGGTTGCCTTGCAATGGAAAATTGTAGCCCTGCGAATTACCGTAAACTGTAAGAAACACACAATATGTATCTTATGAATACTTTGTTTGTTATTCCTTACATTATAGTTATTAACTGGATATTTCTTTTAACTCGGGATTCTTTCCTGGACACTCTAATATGATCTCACAAATAGTCTGACTAAAATGCAAATCGTTAAATTTGATCAAAAAACAAGTTAGACTGTTTTGTGAGAACTTTTTTAATAAAACTTTTCATCTTGAAAATTTTTCGGCCGCTCATGCACAACGAATATTCGAAGTTATTGCAAATAGTTGGGCATGACTGTATCCGACTACATTGGGGTGTATATATATATATATTATTTAAAAATCTTAGTCCTACACTGAGAAACCCTTGTTTGTATTTCTTGTTAAAAATCACACTAGATTTTACTATCTGAACTTTGCAATGAGGGGCAAAAAGCAAATTTTAATAATATTTACTAACCTCAATAGTAACTCGTAGCTACTTAAAGAATTATAAAATATATTGGAATAAAAGTTAAAACTATTGCATTTATTGTAAAAGACATTTGAAGTATTTATTAACCTCTGTAGTAAAACTGCAAGTCTGCACTACTGCCATTTACTAATTTTGATAGGAGAAAATAGTAAATTTGTTGGATTAATATCTGTAGAAGATAACAGTATTTACAAAGTACTGTAGTAAAATGATGCGCAGGGACCGTGCGCACCGAATTACTAACTGGTTAGCAAAATATGCTACAGTGAGAATAGTAAAAAATATAAACACGTGTTGCTAACTTTCACACAAGCCTACCTACACACATATTCTACATTTAACGTATAATTCACATTTATTTAAATTAAGAATTGACAACATTAGAAATTACATATATGTATATATTCTTAAAAGATAGTTTTATATTATAAAGCTGAAACAGAAAAATCGGGTTAGAAGAAAACGAAGCTGGCGGGAATCGAACACGCGTCTCCGGGACAGCAGTCGGGCGATGATCCATCTACCTATAAGACATTTTGAGACTCAGAATGAAAACTTCTATATGACCTAAATGATAGAAAGTTTATTGGTTCTAATTTATTTAATCCTTAATTGATTAATATTGATGATATTTTTATAATTTTAAACAACAAAATTTTTAATGTAATTAAAATAAGTAAATTTTTTTTTTAATTACGTTTTTTTGCGGATTTTGAATTGAAATATAAATTAAATGTCATTTTCGCTACCTAAAAATAATTCTAAATTGTAAATCTTCAAAATTAAATTATTTTAAATGTAAATGAAATGTAGGTAGAATATTTATTATAAATTTAACTATTTTTATAACAAAAAACACAATTAAAAGTAAATTTAAAGCATATATTTATATTTCAGGAATACAACATTTTGAAAATTCTTTACGCCACAGTAAAATCTTAACCTCCAATCCGTTGATCGGCGATCGACACACGTCGGATGCACACGGCTGCGCTCGGTCCAAGGCTCGATACCGTCTGCTAAATCAGTTAGTAATATTTGGGACCAATTTTAATAATTGGTATTAACCTTTGTTACAAAAAGTAGAAAATGTCCATAATACACATCGTGTTCCTACAGACAATAGTAATTTCTTCTACATATTTAGTATATTATGTTATTTAAAATACTTATTACTTTTATTCTTTTTGTACAATTTATTAATTTCTCTACTAATTTTTCCTACATCGGATTTTACTACAGAAAATAGTAAGGCTTGCTATTACCAAATAGGAAATCTTCTTATAAAAATAGTATAACTTATTATTTATGTATTAAAATGTCGAAATTTAAGCATTTTGCCCCCATTTGCTATCCGTTTTAGTAATTTTTCTAACCTAAAGTTTCTCAGTGTACGTATAAAAACAATCTGTGGAAAAGTGATCATCGTACGAAAGCCGCTTTTACAGGTTATTAAGTATCTTTACTATTCTTTCAGAAACCGTGCATTTTACTTCCAGTCCAGAGAAACTGATGATAAAACACTACAAAATAACTTTGAAATATGTGAGCAATGGATAAATATGAATGTGCTTTGAGTAAACATAACCTGTCCACTTTATTTCATTTTTTCCTGATTGAATTGGCACTGATTTCGACAACTTAACAATCTCTTCAGTGTTTCATAATTCTTTACTGCTGAGCTTCTTCATTTTTTGTGACTAAATTTACGCCTGATATATCTTCTTTTGTTAAAATAACTTCAGAAAAATCACACACACAGGGCACATGTTGTTAGCAGAACAGCCCGAGTTTTTCAAATTCTTAGAAAGTGTCATGGCGGTACCACAACTGTGTTGATGGCTGATAGAATGCATGTATAAAAATACGCTGCACTCTATCAACAGGGTTGTGTGAGTACGCCAGATGAAAGGTCTGTACCGAAATTATTCTAAAAGGATATCCTAGTTTTGGAATTGTACGCCTTTTTATCGGCATATCAAGCTAAATGAAGTGACACGCCCGCGAAAAAGAAATTAGCATTGGATACAGAAAATATTGTTCCGATACGGACGATACTATATTTTCTTGATCCAAGAGAATTTTTCTTTTCTCAAGAAAATGTACCTGATTACAGAAAAAAACTTTCTTCATTCATATAACATTTAAATTTTATCATCCAATTCTGGAGAGGTTATTTGAACCACCCTCTGGGGTGGGTGCTACCACTGGGGGTGAAACTAGTGGTGGGGCTCCTGGAAAAGAAAGAAAGGTGCCACCGGTCACATGAGAGTGAACCGATCACTGTCCTCTGAAGTCTGAACGATCAAACCCCTTACCCTTTTCCAAGAAAAACCCACGAGTTTCACCTCCTAGTGATGGGTGTTACCCCTTCTAACTCCACCCCTTCTCACGCGAAATCAGATTGAATTTAAAATTCTGCGGGTTTTAACAAAAGCGCTCTCCTAGTTCGCATTTCAAGTAGTTAAGGCTAGTTTTTACTACATTCGAGCATGAAAGGTAACGTATTATATACTAATCACGTATTTTGAGTTATTGATTTTATTAAAATCGATTCTATTAGGCGTATAATAAGAGTTTCCATCGAGGTTTCCATCGAATTTTCAAAGACCCTTTGTGAATACATGTGAAGCTATGTGTGGAAACCGAAAATTGTCTACGCCATCAAAACCCAGAAAGAAAGTAAACCATTTTTGTTAGCATTGAGAGATCAAAATACTGATTTTATTTTCCAGAGCACTAGTTGTTGTTTCAGACCTTTTCCGATTGTTAGTGTAATTAATATTGATTAGTATTTTCTTGTAACTTTCTCTAAAATAGGTAGAATACTCTCGCTTTTTTAAGAAAAGGTTAACTATATATATATATATATATATATATATATATATATATATATATATATGTCGTAGCCCAGTAGCCGACCCAGTCGGTTAGCCGACTCGCTGGCTAGTCGGCTAATAAACGCTGAGTAGCCGACTGTATACCTGCACCTGCTCACGTTGGCCGCCCGTCGCATGACCAGCGGCCAGTCGTCTATTGAACTAGAGCGTTTCAGCCCAGTAGACGACTATACTGACCGCGAAAGCACGGTCTAAGTCCAGTCTCTTATGCTCTATAGAATATATTTCTCCCACCCTACTAATTCCAAATTTGAGTTGATGTTGCATGCCATTAGTGTCTTCAGATCACGTTACGTGTTCTATAGTTGAGTGAGCATCATCTGTTTGAAAGTGTAAGTTTAAAAATGAACGAAAGTATCGTAAATCGCGTTGAATTTGAGGAGAAGTTTCGGGAGTTTTACAATAAACAAAATAGCAACCGATCTGTGTGGGACAAAGCACAACTACAAAACGTAGTTAAAACGTTATGACTACTTGAGGGCAACTTGTATGATAATTTTATTATATTATTATATTTTATTATATTATGCATTATTATAAGATTATATAATTATAATATTATAATATTAATAAACATCAACTCATATCAATAATAATATAAATAATAAGTCAATTATTTATTATTTTAATATTATATCATATATTATTAGAATATTATTAAACATCAACTCAAATCAATATTTATTAAATCAATTATATTATTATTAGTATATGATACATTATTCCAATATTATAATATATAATATTAGTCTACACTAGTCTACACTAATGATATAATAATAACTAAGATTTCTTCATTTTTAATGTAGGAAATTAAACTTCGTCTACTCAAAAATAGAATTAAAGTTCAATTTTGAACTATACAGAATTGTCAGTATAAATTTAACAATTTTATCAGGTCTTGAATAAAAAAGCACTGAAAAAAAGACGCAATATTCTTTTCTACTTTTCCTTGCCCCTTTTAAGAATCGGAGAATTTTTATTTAAGATTTTCTTACTAACAAACTTCATGTCCCAACTCTATATAAATTAAATTATGAATGGGTTAAAATTTCTAGTGAGAACTCTTTTTATTATTTTTTACACAAAGTATTGCATGCTGGCAAACAAATGATAAATCTCAATTCTTAAAATATGTGATGAATCGTTCGCATAGTCGTCTACTGGGCTGAAACGCTCTAGTTCAATAGACGACTGGCCGCTGGTCATGCGACGAGCGGCCAACGTGAGCAGGTGCAGGTATACAGTCGGCTACTCAGCGTTTATTAGCCGACTAGCCAGCGAGTCGGCTAACCGACTGGGTCGGCTACTGGGCTACGACATATATATATATATCCATTTTCGTCGGTTAACTCGTTCGAATTTTTAGCATAACGAAAAAAATCCACCTGGGCCTGGGTTTCAATCAGAAACAGCTTCTATCGTTCGCGACTCGCGACACTTACAGCGCAGCGCACCGCCTTCTTTAAATTACGACATCTTCGGGTCCAGAAGAGTCTCCATGAATTTTTTCTCAAAAGAGGCTAATTCACAAGGAATCTTCATATCTCGATTAAACAAATTAAAAGGTTAGTATTTCACCAAAAAAACAATTGAAACGAACCATTTTTTTACTTTTGTTTGGTAACATTTTGAAATGTTTTTTTTTCTGCATAATTTATTTTCAAAATCTATAATGTTACCTCTAGTAACTTAAAGTTTGATCAAAATTGAATTCTAGGTTCCAGAAATATCAATAATTCAAACAAATTCAACCCCAAAATTTAATATCGCGTGACTCCCGTAATTTTCAAAATTTTCAATAATCCTTAGAGCATCGCTGATCCAACAAAATATTTCATAATTATATTTTTACCTTACTAAATTGCATTTACAATTTTATTTGAAAAATGAAGCAAAATAAAAAGCGATAATGAGAACCGTAAGGCGACATGTATTCGTTTTGCTGAAAAAGAAACTGGTTTAAAAAATGTGAGCTACGACATATGTCGATGTAATTTCGCTCCTTGCCTTATATTTTTTTCTGCTTCGATATTGGCTGCTGTTCGTAATATTCCTGGACGATACTGACGTCGTTTCTCACTTGGAGCCAATAACCACGATTGTAGCCTGTAAAGAGGACGTCAGCTCTATTCCCTTTACTCGTCGGCGCTCACTAGGGGTAGTAAAGGTCACAGAGTGGCGGTTTCGAAAGAAAGTAATCATTCCTTACTGCCGGTGCTATTACTGTGAAAGTATTAAAAGTTTCTTGAACTGGTTCGCATTTAACGACGTATTCTTTGCCATGAATAATTAAGTTTTTCTACTTTTTTTCACTTAATGAGAATTTTCTGATTTAAAAATAACCGAGACGAAGTCAAAAGCCAATAATAGATATGTAAGTTTTACAGATTATTTGATAAAAATTCCGGTTTTTAGCTCTATTTGTATACAATCTTCAGGACTGAAAAATCTTCTTAAATTTTCCGACTTGTTTTAAATGGAACAAATGATGCAAATCGTTTCCACAATACGGACAAAAATTATTTACCTTAAGTGATAAAGGACATAGATAATAGATAAGGCCTCTCAATAATGGGGCAAAAGGAAATTGACGCGCCAAAATAGCGCCCCCGGAAGTGATCAATCGGGTAGATTTCAGCTTTCTCAATAACGAATTGCATTCACGTCTCCACGCCGAGCCAGTGGCTAATAAGCGCCAACCCTATGAGTTTGAGGTGGTTTAATACCGCTGAAATCTCTGTCGTATTCTTGGGTCACGTATATTCGGTTGGGCAATAAAAGTCCTGGTTAGTTGGTCCTTGTAGAAGCACGTGTGGTGCTAGAGCAAAAGGAATATTTCCCCATCATCCAACCGCACAAGGTACGCCGACAAATAGGGTTAGTTCAGTTTTACGTCATCCTGAGCAAAGTTCATTTCCAAGCTCGGCGCTTTTGATTTCAATGGATAAACCGAGTTAATGCCTCTGTGAAGTTGGCACATGGGTACTGCTTTTGAGAACATTATTTTCTCGACGTTTTTCTACTTCACTCTTCCTTAGTAATTAACATTACTATAGAATTACTTCAAGAAAGGACGCAGTTAAGCTTATGACACTTGATTATCACTACAAAAGCGAAAAATCTATTGTCTGTCAGGTGCTAGCTAATCCAGAATCATAAAGACAGGCTTAGTAGATATAAGAGCAAGGTAGCCGATGGTATTTCATTTATCGCTTTTGGCGAACATGTAACTGACTCCTATAACGGAAACCTCAAGTCACTTTTTAGGGTTTTTATTTCTAAGTGTAGTAACTGTCACTGGAGCTGATAATACTTATCTCGAATTGCTTGTGCAAACCTTCACGCGAGTTTCAAGGTCTTTTACCAAGATGGCAAGATTCAAACAGGTTTGTAAACTTTTAATTCTAACTCTGATTTGAACAGTTATCGAACATGATGCACGGAAGGAGAAAGGGTGGGATATAAGTAAGAGAAACAGAAATCATACACTACATTCTCGCAAGATAGGATAGACCTATATCACTGACAGTTTTTTTGTAAATGCATCAGGTTTCTAGGCGTTGTTTTCAGAGAGGTCTTCCTGTATATAGACAAGTCTGGATTAATTTTTTTTGTTAAAGATTATCTACACAGAAGTTCTGACATTGAGACTTTCTTTAGGGGAAAAGGTCTGGGCGGCCTTAGAATTTTGGGTGATAAAGATATTATTGTTTTAATTTATGCAGACAATTTAATTATTCCAGACGAATCCAAAATTGATGCAATAAGAAAACTCAATGCCCTGAAGGATATTGTAACATAAATAAATTAACGGTCAATAAAGACAAAACAATACTATTTTAAAAAAGGTCGAATTGGCGAAAAACTTCTTGGTTTGAAATATGATGGTAATCAGCTGGAGTTTGTTTTTTGGTTTGATTATATTGGTAAGATTTTTTCTAGATCAGGAATCTTCTGTTTGGCAGCTCATGCCGCAGCCAGCGGAGCTAACCTAGCCTCGGCATGGGTCAAAAATATTTTAATCCGAACCAAAAGTTCCTACTGGTTTTCTATTATAAAAATACAGGACTCGCTTATGAAGAGCACCTTATTATATGCGGCTCATATTGTCGGTCTGAACTATTCTGAAGTCTACGAAAAAGCACAGGTTCATTTTTTCAAGAATCTTTTCCATTTGCCGAGAAATGCACCTGACTTTGTAGTCAGCTTAAAATTGGGCTCATCCTGTGTGTCTGGTCTAATTATAAAAATGGCATTGAACTGGGCGGCACGGGTCTTCGATATGGATGACTCGCGTTACCCCAAACTCTGTATGCAAAAACAGGGTCAAACCGCGCACAGTAAAAATTTGAAATACAATTGGCTGGCGTCAGCTTATAAGATGCCTGCACTGTAAAAACTATGGTTCCATTTTAATTGAGCATCACTTTTTTAGCGTCCTGTTATAATACCAAATCGTCTTGTTTTGATGCCATCGTTCGTACTATTTTACTTTGCTAACTTCAGATTGAAAAGTGGTACGTACTAGAGAACTAAAATAATGCATAGGGTGTATTGTTTCAATTGCTTGCAACTTCATGCTTTTATGAGAATTCTTCATTGTTTAAATTTTCTTTTACTTTTGAAATGTGATAGAGAAAATAGAAAAGGGGAAAAAGGTGGCATTATTTTAAAAAGAGGAAACTGGTGAATAAATATGTAATTATTACATACTAATAAATATAATAAATATTAATTATTTATTTGAATATAAGACAACGTTTAAATTGAAAATCATGCATAGAATTAATTTTTTTAATTGTAAAAGTTACAAAAGTTTGTAAAGTCGTTTTGAATTATTATTCAGTAATGAAAAATTCATATTATAATGATTGAAAAGTAATGAGGTGGATGTTCTTCCAAAGGTCCTTCCCGGTAGCCTAGGTGCTTAAATCACATCTTTCTCGAGGAAGTAGGGTTAAGGGCTGAAATTGGAGATACCCGGATGGCTTTTCAAAGGTCGTACTGTTTCAATGGTTAATCCTAGTAGTCTAGGTGTTTTTCACAATAAGTGTATTTGGATATTATTTTTTATTTTTAAAAAGCTATTTAATTACATAATAAAATCATGACAATTTTTTTAATCGTTATTTTTATCTAATTGAATAGCTTTTAGAAAATAAAAAATAATGTGCAAACACACTTACATTAAAAAATAGTTATTTTTTTAATTATTGAAAAAATAAAGTTTCGTCCTATGCAATTGGTACTATTGTTTGGCCCTCGGCTGCAGACGTCTTGGATTTCCCCCACCTAACCTGAAATACCTAATTTAGATATAATATTTTTATTATTAAAAAGTTATTTCAATCATGAAAACTTACAAGGAAAAATAATTTTTGGCTAAATAAAAAAATAAAGTTTTGTCCCATGCAGTTGGTATTATTGTTTGGCCCTCGGTGTGCAGACATCTCGGAGTCTTGGATTTCGCCCACCCAAACCTGAAATACCTAATTACGACTTGTTACGATCCTGAAGATCCTGAATTTCATTTGACAGATTTAGGTTAGTTTTATACCGGCGTGTTCACACGACGTGCTTGCGAGTTAGATTCACATCTCGTTGATTATTTCTATGTACTTAATTGAGTTAAAACTATAAACGATTATCATTAATTCCTTATAAATGTTTTTTGAAAATTATGCTTATTTTGTTAATTAAACTCGAAGCAAATGAACAGAGAATCCGAATCCGAGGTTAAAAAGACCCCAGCACGTCAGGATTCTGACATAACCTCAAAATACCTCATAAAAAATAGTTTTTCGGGTCTGGAGGTCAGACCATGTTTACTATATGTTTTTGGGGTCGCCGAATCCGAGGTCCGAAACCCCCAAGCACGTCAGGGTTCTGAGGTAACCTCAAAAAACCTCATAAAATTTTTTTTTAAGTCCGGGGGTCAGACCATGATTATTATATGTTTTTGGGGTCACTGAAAAAATCGTATGTTTTTCAAGTGCCCTCCGCGTGAGGAATAACCCATATAATAAATATAATTATTATATATATATATATATATATATATTACAAACAAGTAATATGATACATCATAAAATATTATTTTGTATTACAAATAACGAAATGATATATGTTTAAAATCAAATAGACTTTCTAACCAAGCTAAAATATTTGAAAATTTTTAATAGAGCCGTGCAGTCGTTTATTCGAATTTTTAATACAAATTCAAGAACGCTTGGAACATTGGATTTTTCGAAATAGAAAAAAATTTAACTGTTCATCAAACCGCCTTGATTTCCTTGAATTATTACAATTTTTAAAATCAAAATAACTTTTTTTTTGTGTAAAAATGGATCAAAAATTCAAGTAGAATCGTCGAAATTCGACTTGTTCGAATATTCGAATAAATCGAATTTCAAATATTCAACTTGAGGTTTGGAGTCATTTTTTTACAAAAAAAGGAGTTATTTTGATTTAGAAATTTTAATAGCTTAAGGAAATCAAACCTGTTTGATGTACATTTAAATTTATTCTATTTCGAAAAAACCAACTTTCCAGGCGTGTCTAAATTTGTATTACAAATTCGAATAAACGACTGCACACCTCTAATTTGTATAGTCACTCTCAAAGAAAGACCATTAACGAATATTTTCATCTTTGGCAACTTATTTTTCGAAGTCATTAATAAATTACGAATTAGAATTAGGTTTCAGCTAATTTCGATAATTTATTTTTCTGCATGTTAGCTTTTTTTGGAATCAGCTAAAGAAATTTTAGCAAACTGGCGCATTCTATTCTGCAAATATAAGTGAAAAGTGTAGGCCAAAACTTCCTTCCCATGTTCTGCACAAGAAAAGTAAAACTTGAGTTTAGAAAAATCATTCAAGACTAAGTCAAAAACATGACTTTGCTTGCAATGCAGAGAAAACGAGTTTTCGATTGATTTTATAAAATCAAAGAGTTTAAAATTCGGGTACTGGAGATTGTAATTTTGATCTAAAGTGATTAATTTTCCACTGCATGATTAATTTAGATTTGACCTACACTTTCGTCGCTTGCAGAATAAAATAGTGCGGATTTGCAATCAACGCAGTTCCTCTTCTAATTTTTGACAAATTTGACCTGTAATGTAATACATTAAACAAGGATTGTAAAAATGGCCCGGTGGAGTTTTCTACTACTGTTTTTATGTTTATCGCATTAATTATGCCGATGTGTATCGCTGCGGGGTGCAAATCAAGTTACAAAAGTGAACTCGGAGAACCTGAAGATCCCGAATATGAAAAAAATTAATTTTTCCGTCGTTTCGAAAGACCCAGCTATTAAAGCTTTATGGCAAAAAGCTTCAATTCTGAAAAATTTTACCGTGAAAGCTGGCCAGTTCGTTTATAGTAAACATTTTTTAAAGGAAGACATTCTCCACGAGAAAATCCTGAAAGGACCCGATGGCACTAGTTTGTTAAAGGTATAAAATTATATATTTACTGTAAAATCGAAATCAAAATTTACAAATAAGACAAAAGTAAATTTTTTTTTTATTCAATAAACTGTATTATTAGGTATTTTCACTTATTACTCGTTTCAAAAAAATTCGGTTTGTTTTCCCGCCAGCAAGTGCAACAACAAACACAATTTATTCATATTTTTAGTAATTTTCAGAATAAAAAATATGTACCAAGTTAGTCTAGTCAATGTCTTATTTGAGTAGGATACAAAAAAGTGACGTTAATTTCAGGATTAAATTAGAAGGCTACAAAATGTATGATACTAACCTCAATTTTCCTTCTTTAACAATTCATGCGACCAAAATCTTAAATTAATGTTACTTTTTTTAAACGAGAAGTAAGTGAAAATACCTAATAAATACAGTTTATTGAATAAAAAAGAATTTACTTTTGTTTTATCTTTAAATTTTGATTTCAGTTTTACGGTAATTACATAATCACTTACCATTCTCAAAATAGTGCCATTAGGTCCTTTTAGGATTTTCTCGTGGAGAAAGTCTTTTTGCCATAAAGCTTTAATAGCTGGGTCTTCCGGAACGATGAAAATATTATCTTTTTCATATTCAGGTTCTCTGAGTTCACTATTGTAACCTGATTCGCACCCGGGATCGATACACTTTGGCATAATTAATGTGATGAATAAACTTAGAAACACCAGTAGAAAACTCCACCGGGCCATTTTCACAATAATTTTATAAAGAAACCGTTTTATTGTTACATTTTTAAGAGTTTGTAACGACTCTACATGACGAAAGCCATATAACCGTCAAAACAACACGAAAAAAGTTACAGTGACAGTTCGCGGACGTTTGACGTTCCCATGTGCTACGTTACGTCATTGAAATTTGATCCTCACTTCAGTCCTGTTTTGATCCAAAAAAGTTGTACTAAAAGGTCGTTTAGCGGCATCAAAATCAAGTGGCATTAGAATGGAGCCACCCGAGACTACATTTTTGGAGGACTGTTTCAATACCGAAAACTAGCCTTGAAATGATACTTTTTTTTTTACAGTGTGGAAGGTGCGGGCATTAAATCAAAATCTAATTGACCTAAATGGTTACACCGTTAAAGGTCAAACTGTGGGCATGGTTAACAGATATAATGAATACATGTTCTGTCAAGATTTGATAAGATTGGAAAATAGCAATTTTAGTGCCATTTATCACATTTTTTTGAGTGATCCACAAACTCAAGAATATCTTGTGTCCAAAGCCCCGTTTCATTTTAAACGCATTTTTATCCAGCTTAGGACATCTTCCAAATTCATAATTAAGCTGGCCTCAAAATTTGAGGTTTTCACAACAAATATATGTCAACTGTGTAATCTGAGTGAAAAGAAGGATCTCCTACACATCCTTACAAAATGTCCAATTTACTCGTCCATTAAAGATCACAATTTGCGTAACTTATACACGACTAACGGAGACAATCTACATCTCTTATTGTCTTATAGTGGTCCAGCAACTCTCCGCACAATATATAACTTTATAAATACGTTTTTGAAAGTTAGGGCGTTCTCATTATTTGAATGATAACTGAAGTCTGTAGAGCGTGACTAGTAAGAATCGAATTTTTGTACATCCTTTAACTCCAGTTGTATTGTATATATATGTTTATTTTTTTATTTAGTTAATATTGGCTTTTCCTTGTCACAGAATTTGGTATTCTTAAAGGCAATAAACATACATACATACAAATTTGGATTAGAAAAATGTCAGTGATCTTCAGTCAAATTCTTATCATTGCTATGGTAGGAATTAAGTCGCAGTTATTGATTAAAAAGACTTTGACTCAATAAGTAAACCCATAATTTCTTATTGAATCAGTAGTGTATAAAAGTGGCAACCGCTGGTAGAATTACTAAATCGTCAGAAAAAATGACTGATATTTCAGTCAATTTCAAATATATTATGCTTTACTGAGCGAATATGCTCACATCGATTTTATGAAAATTTCTAAAGTGGGTTATTTCAAACTAACTTCGGAATTGTTTTCCCTCAATAGCTTAATAGTCTTGATGCTTTAAATATTATATATTTTTGAAGTAAACGGTATCCTAAACTATGAAAATCATGGCAAAAATTCAGACTAAAAGTGGTTTTTATTTAGATTAGTTTTTCTACACATTTTATAGTTATATTTAAATTTTGTTTGGTCAAAAAAAATTACTCCCGAAATTCGCATGAACTATGTCCACCACCTTTTTGACGTATATTTCGAGAATAAAAGGCTAGATTATTATCATTTGTTTTAACCTGATCTCTCTTTAAAAAGCACGGAAAAACAATTTCCGCAGTTGTCGAATGGCTTTTTTTACACATTTTTTACATATCTAACCTAGACCAAATTCAGTATTTAATTCAGACAACTTAAATGCTTTAATAGCACAAAAATGATTTTAAAACTGAAGAAAATTCAACTGCTTCCACTTTCAACGACGTCCACCTAGTCTATAAATTTCATAATTTTTGTCTGAAAAACTAATTCATAGATTTCCTTCTTTAGCATCTAGTACTCAAAAATGTAAAATATAAATGCGTTGAGAAAATATTTGCTCCGTGACATCAGGTTTTTCTTTAATTAGATAATAATGGTAAAAAATATTTAATTATGTGAAAGAAAGCGATCTATTCTGAAAGGATATTAAGTATTTGGTGATTAATTACGAGAAATTTTGTGTTAATGTTTCATTACGCTCAATAGTGTTCTTTGATTTCATAACTTTCACAATTAATTTTAATTAGTACACACATAGATAAACTCTAGGGCTAACTACATAGAAAATGTTATTAAAAATAAAATTAAAAAAATTGGTCTCTTTCCTAAATAATACTAATTATTAAATTAATTAACGTATAGATAATGTTTAATAATTTTTTACTAATAGAATATCGTAGAAAATTCACATTCGCCGAGGACTGAACCCTAACCGCTAAATTATAAAGCACGCACGCTACCAACTACACTAATGTAACAATATGATTATAACTTTACCACAAGAACACAGAAAAAACTAAGAATAAAATTTGTTGCAGGAAATTTTTTAGAGCGATAAAGTTTTGTTCAGCCAACTTCGCGTCTTTCAAAATACATGTGTTTGTCATGGAAAAACAAAAGAAAGTTTAACCGATATTTGTGTAAAGTTTATCCTCTGAAGTTAATTTTTGTTGCAAAGAATCTTTCGTCGGAAATCGACGTAAAGTTTTTCTTCCGTTTTTTCTGTGAAGGGTCACTCATTCACATGTTTTGATGTGTACTATAATTTCTCGTAATCTTTTGTTGATAAAAAGAATGTTTTATTTGCATTCAATGCGTAGATGTGTATACAAAAATTGTTAACTTATGATGCATAAACCCTTACGAATTAAATTTATGTGATACCAAGCATAAGGGAAAAGATTTTTACAGCATTATACAAATATAATTTTAATAATTCACATTTTTCGCCAATTGCATTTTAAGCAATATTTTAAACAGTTGAAGAATTTCGAAAACTGGTCCAATTTTTACGAATTACCATTTATATTGTAGGCCTTTGCAAGGATTTTCGCAGGGCCTCCACACGGAGCAAAATAAGATTGAAAAGTTGGACAATCAGTACATGAATTGTTTAACGATTACCAAATTTCAGGAATAGATGCACAAGACACGCGTAGCAATGTGAAATTACACACTAATCATTAAAAAATGTCATCACTCCTGCAAACAATCTTAACTTTTAATACTTTAAAATGAGTGCTTACACTTCATACATTATCACCTACAATTTAAGAACGTCAACCTTCGCAAAAATGAAACTAAAGTCTCTCCTGAAAAGTGTGTTTTCTCGAAAAAGGATATAAAGCCTAAATTACTATACTTTCTAACATCAATAATGTAAATCTGTATATTGTGTCTCAGTTTTCGGAAGGACGACCTCTTAGGTGAAGTACACTTTATAGTGTTCTATTCGGAACTCTATTGAATTTGCAGCAGTCCAGTGACCATTCCTGGATGCCCCGCACTCAGTAACGCTCTGCTATTGCCGAATCGAAGCTTGCCTTGTATGATACCATAAGGAAGTTTAGTATCTCAAGCTTTAATTCTCGGCAAATACTTTTTTTCATCTGACTCGACTTTTTCTGTTTCAGCAGAAATATTTTTATAATGTAATGTTTTAAACATAAAACGAGATTGAAGAGTTTTAGACTGCTAACCTCAGATTGAAGAGTATAGCATGAAGGTACCGATATCTCCTTAGTGCTACGAATAAGAAAGATTCGTTTCAGTATTCATATCGTCTATCACTTTTAAAAAATGTCGGTCGATTTTAACCTAATCATTTCACAATTCATTTTCAAAGCAATAATTGAAAAATTAGTTATAAAATACTTGTAAAATATAAATGGAGTCTATTTCAATTTTCAAGTAATTTTTACATAATTTCAAAGATATCATTGGTAGATATGCTTTAGTAAAATTAAACATTAAAGTTTTTAATTTTTTGAATGTGTTGTTTCCACAAGAGAACTTACATTTTTGAAAAATGGATAAAAATAGTGCTGTCCTATAAAAAAATTTGAACATTATAGAAAATTGTAGATAATTGAAGGATAACTGATCAGCAACTTTTCCGAATATTGTAGATAATTTTTCCAAATGCCAGGACATTAAAGAGCGAATTACATTTTTTAGAACAATGCAACAAAAATTTTTGCAACAAATTTGAATACATTAATTTTCAAGTAACCAAGCGTTGGTAAATAGTTAGATTTTGTCTATATTTAAAGGAACATAAGGAAGCGAACTGTCATCAAATAAAAATGTTGAGAAAACATTCTCTTCATCTGGAGGTTTTTCCATCGAAAATTAAAATATGGAAAATATAAAATGAAGGACTCCTTTAGTTTATAGCAACGAAATAAAAAGTCGAATGAAAATAAATTGGTATATTCTGAATATATCGTATTACAAAAGAATGTAATCTGAAATTGTAACACTGGATTGAAACATCCCTTAATTAAATAATAATAAATATAATGCAGTTTGACATCGTTGACATTTGCTCAAGCTAACATAACAAATATCATGTGAAGATTTTTTCCCCATTGCAAATGTGCCGCAATCACTCGAGTGCGTTTCGCTCTAATTGTCGAATGATATTAACATCTGCATCGTGATGACGTACTGCTGATGGAATATCAACGTAAGTGCATCGCCAGATGTGGGTCAGATTGTGAACTTGCGTTGTCTTACTCTGCCTTCTGAATGACGTGGCATAGCCACTAACATAGCATGACGAAAGCGTATTTTCCACTGACCTTACAGAAGTACTTGTAGTTCAATCATCTCGTACTTTTTAAGTTAAAAATTTTGGATTTTTAATTTTTCAGATCAAACGGTTCGTTGCTGGCTTTTTCTTATTCTCATTTTGGGAAAGATTCACAAAATCATGTTTGTGAGGTTTAACCGCTTCCACTGCAACTTAAACCAAAAATAGTTCTGACAAAAAAGAAAGGCAACTTAATTCTGTGTAAAATTAATATATATACATTTATAAATTCTGTGTAAAACTAAATCACATACCAACTTTTTTTGCTCTTACGGTGTTGGCCACGACCGTGCTCTGCCAAACGCTTCGAGGGAGATAGAGTCAATTATCGAGTACGAGAAGTGTCGAATTTACTGAAACTTCAAGTTGCGGACAATAGTATCTATTGTACACTCAAGGCCTGACATTGTTCTCTATGATTTCGAGAAACAAACCATTTTCGTGTTCGAATTCTCGGCTTCGGCCGACAACATCACAATCAAGAAGAAGGAAGAAGAGGAGAGGTATCGAGACCTTATAAGTGAGCTGCGGCGACTTTATCCAGAACATTCGGTTAAAATTACTGTCCTTGCGATCAGTGCTTTCTGAAGTGCCATGCCATTACTGGTACCTAACTTCAAAGCCATACCCGCATGCCAAAAAAATGCCAAGTTACTTGCAGAGAGCTGTCATGCTTAGGTCGGTCCGTGTCGTCAAGATACATGAGGATTTCGCCGACCCGTTATTGTGATCCTGAACAGGTAGCAAGTTAATAACTCTCCAATTTAATAATTTTTTATCTGATTTTGCAATTGTGAATTCTTTAAAAATAACTTATCTCTAAAGTATTTACGCTAGAAAATCCTTCGTATTCGTTTTACCCTGAAAACAACTTTTTCGTATGTGATGACTGGTTTATAGATTCCTTCTCCTCTACCTGCATGCACAAAATCCTTCAGGTGGGCTGCAATTGTACAAATATGCGTACATTAAACCAAACGGATGAAACAGATGAATGAATTGTCCTTTAAGTTCTTGAAAAGCGGAAATTGGTCAATCTGGAAACGATCCGGGTCAATTATTCTTTGGATTTAGATAACAAGTTCGGTCTTTACACTCGAAGAAAAGGTAAGGTGGCAGTCGCCATAGCGGGCGTTGCACGGAAAACTTTCGGTGGGATTACACACGACTCGATGTGTAGTCACTCGCGCGGCACGAGCTACGTACGCGGTCTACTTGCGTGTGCGGACGGATTTATGCCACTAAGCGAATGGCAAACGGTTGGTTGCGGTGAAGGTCAACGTCTTGATCAGCACCTGATCGTTCTACTAGTTCACGAGATTTTCACCTATTTTGTAAACTCCGATGATGTTAGAAAACAGGTGTTTATCCTAGTATAAACACTGACCGTGTAGAAAGACATGTTTTTTTGACAAATACACAGTAAAAAAAATGTTCAAAATGATACCGAAATCAATATCATTTTGATATGCAACCAAAATGACACCGAAATCAACAGCATTTTGATCGGCCGGAATGAATGATCGACTTTTGAGATCATAATGATCTGATGCGGGATCATGTATCAAAGCAAACCAGGATGGCTGACGTTCTTAGAGTACTTTAGCTCAAATGCGAGCTTTTTATGGTTTCTGATCGTGCAGTGTACTTGAAAAGTTAAACAATTAAGGAATTCTGATATTAGAAAATATCACCTGTTAAGTGCAGTTGTCACTCGCGTGTAGTTAGACACAATTTTTAGGTTAAGTCGTTATGATATCGGCGCCGAAAATTGGCGGCCATTTTGTTTAGTCTGACCAATGACCCAAAAAAGATGATCATGGTGATCCGAATGGACAGATCATTATGATCTCGAGAGTCAAATGATCGTCGGAGCAAAATTCTCTGCAACAAAATTGATCCTTTTTTTTTTACTGTGTACTGTATCTCCTGACATATCGATGGATCCTAAAAAAACCATGCAACTCACGGCGGCAAATAGAAAATACGTATCGGACGCACTCTATACTAATATATACTTAGTATAGAGTACGCTAGATACGTATTTTCTATCTGCCGCCGCGAGTTGCGTAGTTTCTTTTAGGACCCATCGATATATTATGTTTGTCCTAAGGGTGCCAAGCGGTCGCCTATACATTCAATACACTCGCCCGAAATCGCATCGGCCAAATATTACCTGCGATATCACAATTCGGATTTCGGATGCCTGGATTAAAATACCTGACTTCTTGAGACTGCCTAATAGTAACTGATGAATAGCCACATACGACATAGGTACTTCTTTTTCATTTCAAATTCTGTTAGTCAGATGAAATCTCAGGGATCAGCTCCTAGGATGATTCCGATCGGTTAGAGGCTTTAGTCGATCGATATGAAGCTGAAGCGTATTTCAATTATCCTGCGTTCGTTCGCCCGTAGATACCCGTTAAACGCCAAAGATAATATTTATATTTTTCATCCGAAAGTGTGTGAAAACATTGAAAACAGTGAACATTAACAACTACATTGACTACTACACTGACAGTTAAAACCACATTGACGACTTTTAATTTAGTTTTTAACTGTCTGCCACTTTCTTGTCCAAATATGCATAGAGAGCAGTACGAACTTTTAAATGGACTCTCGTCCTTATGGTACCTTAAGATCCAAAAGATACTGGTTGTAGGTTAATTTTTTTTTGAGAAAATAGACTGACAAAGAATAATAATAATAATACTAATAATAATAATGGATTCTTATTATGGTTTATGGATCCTCTATTTATTGAATGCTTGACTATAACTCGGTAATGTCCGAAATTCCAATTTAATATTGACGGAGTGGGCTCTTATTTTTTGCACGTACAAATACTCGTATAGTGTTATCGCATCATTAATATCCTCTTAACGAAATATTACACAGTATTCATAACTATTATGTCAGTAAAGAGCCAATATTATTTTAGATGCCCGCCTCCATTATTTGGTTGAATTTTCAACATGACTATATCTATAATGAGGCAGTACACAACAAAGTGAGTGCTGTTTGCGGTGAGCGCGTTTTCCACTTCTACACGTGTGTCTAATGTTAATGATACGGTATAAACGTGGTTTGGTTACTCCACACCTCGGAAACAAAATGGTAACACGAAAACAGAACAAATTGGTTATGCACTAGTAGTTCACAAAACGCGCCAATTTTACAACTAAATTAATCGGAGCTTGAAATTCATCTGTTCCGCATTCCCCTATGCAAGACTGACAGAATATTAATAACAATGAGGTCGCACGGTGTATGTTAATTTCAATAAAATATTCAATAGTAATAAATTCGCACATTTATAACACTGAAAGCGCATTGTGGGCTCCTACGGCTGGTACGGATTTAAGCACAGTATAGCGGCATAAACTTGAATAAATTCCCAACATATTTTAAGCCCAATACGAACCCTCAAGGTAAATTGTCGACTTTTCCTATCTTTAAACTTTACTGTAAGTGGTACTTCGTATTTAGCCTTTTTCGCAAAAGTGACTTAAGTTTTTGATATTGGAAAACAAAAAACCACCTAGATTGGATTTAATAATATTGAGCACACTACACACTAAGAGCTATCTATACGGATTAATTGACAAAATACAATATTGAATTCGTTTCGCCTTCATACCGATCAACTGAAATAGTCAAATCGATAAAATTCGGAAATTAACCCTTATAGATTCAGTCTGTCATCCTTTCGTCGTTTAAGTTTAAGTTTCAAAGCCTGTCTAGATGATGAGGAGAAAAATGAATTTTTTTGCGCTTAATTTTCACTTTTTATACTTTTAAAAACCCTGCTTCTTATTGTAAATGTACAAAAAGTATTTGTGTGAGAGACTTAGATTTTTTTTTGTATTTCGAGTTAGCCAGCATCCGATTAGGGCCCCAAAAGACTGACTACATGATAAGGAAAAAAATTCATTGTTTTGATGTTCACTTTTCATCTGTTGTACTTTTAAACAACCTGGCTTTTTTGGGAAATGTGTAAAAAAATATTTGCGTAATACACTTAGAGAATTTTTTGGCCATAGCGGTCTAACCAGCACCCGATTAGGGCCCGAAAAGACCGTCTAGATTAGACGGTCTAGACAATGCCCTACTGGGCGCAAGTCTGCCCCGATAATTTCCTACGTGGGAAAATGTATTGAATGAGAGGGAGGGTTCGAGTCGGGTGGGTAAGATTAGAGGAGGGTAGAGGGGGGATTATAGTGGAGACGATTGGAAGAGCTGATGGGGAGAGTGATGGAGAGAGAAAGGGGTAGGGGGAATAGGAAATACATGAGAAAGACTGGGAAATGGGGAAGGAATATAAAAGAGTGAAATAGGTAAGAAGAAAGGGTTTTGTATTGGACATTATATTTAATGTGATTTAAGATAATACATAAATACATAGGTTAGAAAATCCGTTCTCTGACGCGTGCCGCACGCCTTCTTGGCTAAAGCATATCGTCGTTTTAGTACTTCCGGACAAGCTGAACGTATAAAAGGTACGAATATTGCTTTTAATTATCTACAATTAAGCTTAGTCAATCTCTTTCTAATTGGACAAGCTTATAGATGACTTTATAATAAATCTATATTTTATTTTCTTAAATATATATATATATATATATATATATATATA
>CAKNYM010049410.1:150567-191121 GCA_932195095.1 Andricus curvator
TGCTGATCAGCTAACCAAGAACAAAAAAAAGCAAAGTTTGATCAGCAAATTTTTGTTGACATACTTCGAAAAAGTTACAGGGTGTTTAAAATGATAGAAAATAAGAAATTCACACTATCAAAACAAGACTTTTTTCTTGTTACCTTGACGGTCTGGTCTGGTCCAGGTTTAGCGCTGATCAGCGAGCTCGAAAAAGTTACAGGGTATCTATAATGAACATTTTTTAACTAAAGACGCTTATAGCGAAAAAAGAATGTTTTCAAGTCATTAAAAAAATAAAGTTTCCTCCCAAGCAATTGGAATTTATTGCTTGGCCCTCGGCATGCAGACATCTTGCCAGTTGACGTCACAGGTTGAAGTACCAGTTACGTGTTGACACTGACCTCTCTGACACACTGCTAGTTTTTGTCGATCAAGTGTCACAAACTGTCCAAAGTTTGTTGTTATTTTCGTAATAATATATTGACCAAGCCAAGTTACCTTTGTAAGCGTAGGCATAGAAGGTATCAAATCTTTATTCAGTTATTAACTGAATGGTAAGTGCAAACCTACTTTTTATCTATTACAGAAATTATTATTATCAACCTATTATCAACCTAGAAACACTACCCGAATCGGGTAGTGTCACGCCTACCCCGAAAGGGAAATGGCTTAATGGTATACAGAAGAATAACTATGAGGAAAGTTAAGAGGCTAGAATTGTTAATTGAAATCTATAAATGCTATAAGTATCATATATGTTCAAATAATTTTTGTTCTAACCCATAGGCTAAGTGACATACTAAAAAACTGTATTTATACAGTTTAAATGTTTTCAATATTCTTGAAATTTCCCCGATTTTTAATAAATTAGTAAAATTATTGTCTTATGTTTCGGAGCATAAGCGAAAACTTTTAAATCATTATAAACTTGAAACTTTATTTCAGCCATTTTGTTCTCCAAGTACAATACAAAAACTGATATTGGGCTTACGGAGACTGAGTTTTATCGAAGCCTAGGAGATACAATCTCGAACGCATTTGATTGGCACGGGTTTCGAGCTTTGAGGAAAACCAAGGAAAACAAAGCTGCACATGAAACTAAGAACATTTAACTTCGTAACTTATATTTTCTGTACCACTCACGCTGTTAATACGTTGTTAATTTTAACTTTCAATAATAAAAAGATTATACAAAAGAAGCTGAATCAGGTTGCAACTAGAAATCCCATTCCTAACCTTCTGATTTTAAAAGAAAAACATTGTATTTAGCCCTTGTGGAAGGACATAATTATGGATCCAAGTGGGATCTATTTATCCGATTGGTTCCGATTGAAAAAAAAAATGAAAACGAATTAATAAATCGGATTTAAAAGGCTACACCCATTTGAAATTCAAATAATAAATCGGTTTCAATTATGTCTTTCAATCGTGGACCAATGGGGTCAGTCATTCCCATTTGGCTAAAATTATTTTCTTTTAGAAGGGAGATTAGCCAACGGTTGACCGGTCTCCAACTAGTGGCTAATCAGCTATTAACTAGTGGCTGACGAGCCCATAACTAGCGGCTGACCAGCCCATACCTAGCGGCTGACCAGACGGTCTGGTCTGGGGCTAGCCAGAAAAAGCGTTACACTTTTGGCCAGGCTCAGGCCAGATCGTCTAGTCAGCGTCAACACTGGAAACCAGACGGTCTGGTCTGGGCCAGGCAAGCGCCAGAACATTTTT
This sequence comes from Andricus curvator, assembly GCA_932195095.1. Classification (NCBI taxonomy): domain Eukaryota; kingdom Metazoa; phylum Arthropoda; class Insecta; order Hymenoptera; family Cynipidae; genus Andricus; species Andricus curvator. Next base: position 152,275 of record CAKNYM010049410.1, read on the forward strand.
CCACATGGGAAGGAACGTTTACATACTGCTAAATTTTTAAATTTATAAAGACAAATTCTTGAGAAAAAATTGATGTAATTCTAGAAGTTTAAGATTATACATTCTCTAGTGCCTTTCATTTAATTTCCCAAATGGAAAACACGATATATCAATTCGCATGGACATAAGTTATTGCGAATTAACACGAACATAAGTTGTTGACATAATTTTTGTTTCATTTGAATCAATTTTATTTGATTGAATTCAAATAAAACTGTGTTTGAATTAAATAAACTGCAATTAAACAAACATTTTTTTCAGTGTAAGAGAAGTGTAAGTGTCAAACAAGAAGAATAATTTAAAATTTACTTTTAAAATGTTTTATTGGTAGTTCGTCTATCGAAATAATTACGGTTAACGTCTGTCAACAAATTTTAAGTCTAGACAATGCTGGGACTCGAACCCAAGTTGTTGCTTTCAAATCTTTCTCACAACCCACCTAAATATTTGTTTGAAAACACATTTCTAGTCAATGTGTATTAACTAGCTTTGTGGTAAGAGTAAGAATTAGTAGTTCAGTTAACAGATTGTTAACATTATAATTTAAATCTGTCGAGCACCTATCAAAAATGAAATTTTTAAATTGTTATCATGATCCGGATTAGTCAGAGGAAATTCTTAATTAAATTCTTCTTAAGATATCTTGAATTTAAATTTTTTTTATAAAATGACATTTTTTATTTTTAATAAGTGTTGTTGAAAATATTATCTCTTAGATTGCAGTAAAGGTCCCATGAACTAACCTAAAAATATATGTTATATATAACTTTAAGTTAAATAAATCTTCAATTTTATTTTCCTAGAATTTTGCCCTGTTTTATAGTTTACTTTATCCAATTGCTTCCTTGGCTCGGTGAATTTGTGACAAAATATTAGGTGAGCATGTTTCAGAAAGTAATAAACGGCTGACTCTCTTACTTTGTTCATCCTTCTCTCTCAAGTCCGGTTATCATCACGCGAGAGTGCTCAGTTGCTCACCCAGTTAGCCGTTCTGTTCTGTTCGACAGAGAAGTTGCACCACGGTTACGAGCACTAGGGATTAATGATTAATAAATGAAAAGCGTAATTAAATGCCCGCAGCGGTGGACGGTAGACGTGTGGGCGCAACGCGACATTGTAATTAAATCAAAGTTTCTAATTAAATTTACCATCGACAAATCGCAGGAACCGACGCTACTCCTGTTTTCCCGAAGGAAATGATCCCGTCGATTAAAGGACGAGCAAAGCCTGGTTGCGAGCTCACCCCATCCGGTGCAAACTTCCCTTTGCCTCCTTTTGCCCATCACCTTTAATTAACCCAACACGGGCGGTTTTACACGCTCGGCGCGGCGTATCGTTTTGTATCTCCGTTTTTCCGCTTCCCTGCACTTCCAGGAAATGACGTCTTGAAGCTATGAAGATTTTATACAAACAAATTTCTTTTTTTTTCCGCTGCAATTTTTTGCGTACAATTTTTGTTTCAGTGGCTCGCAAGTTTGAGCGTGCCAAGTCTTTTCTAAAAGTTAGGTTTGCATTAAAAAATAGGTACTGTCTATGTTTACGGAATTTTCCGTAACGTTAGCCCTGAACGAGCTGGAAAAGGGATTAGAGTACGTAAAATTCCGTAACCATAGACAGTGCGTACAAAAATATTGGAAAATTTCCTGTATCTGAATGCGATGTCTTAATTATTGAATGTGAATGTTAATTTGTAATCATGAGTTTATATTTTTGTGATTTGTTGGAATTGGTACAAACCGGATTTTTCACAATAAAGCTTTTTATTTACAAAACTGTAAAAAACGTATATCGGAAACTTTAAATAAATGTGTTAAAAGTTTATTTCCGAAAGACACTTATGTACCGGAAGCACCCGGAAGTGGATATATTTCATTCTCAAGGAAAAAATACAACGCGTGCGCTTGTGGCATTCGTCAACTTTAAATGCGTTTATCTCGAAAAAAGTTCTTTGAAGTTTCAACTTCAACACACACACACCCACACACATATTTATAAAAATATATAGTACATAGTATATAATAAACAAATAGTAAATAATAAATAAATTACTGGACAATATTTTCTTTTTTTAGAACCCTGGTGTCAAGAATTGTAGGCCAAACTGCTTACTTATATACGTTACACATAAATCTAGTGAACGGCATTTGCAGATAATTCGCAACCATCGAGAATCGAAACCTAACCGCCTAAAGTTTATAAACCGCGCGCGCTACCGCTAGACTACCGAGTATAACAATTCATTTCCAACTTCAAAACAGAATCACTTATTTACTAAAAACACTATAATAACTTATAATGTTCTTTTCAAACAATATACCTCATATTTTGTTAACATTTATTGTGAAAAAAATAATTTTTTGGACAATATACATTCTTTAACGCTTTAAATATCCTGTAATTTTTTCTGACATGCACTGAGAAAAGCTTGATGATTAACACTTAATATTTTTTATGTTAGGGAAGGCAAACCAGTGCCAGACCTGGGCTGGACTGGACTGTCAAGACGATAAGGAAACAATTATTTTAATAGTTCTAATTTCTTATTTTGTATAATTTTTGATACCCTGCGGAGTTGTCTAAAATGGTGACCAAATTGGGCTGATTGACACTTCGAATTTTTATGTTATGGAAGGCTGACTACTTTTCACAACTACGGTTTCATTATTTAATGTGTGAATATCGCTTTTTTCCTAAGTTTAATTTGCAAGCGAAAATATTAGTCTCTCCAACTCTAAATGGAGATTATTAAGTTTAGAGTATATTCATAATTGATATGTGGAAAGTATTTTTTCTTAACGCTGTGGCAGTTAATACTATTTTCTCGAATGTATCCTAGATTTCCATCGTACTTCTGTAAAAATAAATATTTTAATAAAAAATTTTACAACCAATAGTTTCTCTATGTATAACAGTGTGACACGTACCAATAAGCTACAGGAGTTAACTATTAAAAAAATCAGTGTTTTGTGTTATAATCCTAATATAAAAGCACAAAATTATACTGGACGTTTTCTTGTTGCTAAACTCACTCTCATTTTTGTAGGAAAGGTTTCTCAATAATATTTTGCAACAGACAATTTCAAGCGACGTTTTCCCTATTTGTAACAACCTCGAAGAGAACAAATTAGCTTTCTTCCTTTATTTTCATTGCGAATCTCGGTGGAGTAATTAAAGCGGTATAATGAATATGTACTCTAACTTTTGAGCACGTCTTCTCTCAACTTTTCACTTTACTATGCACAAAGAGATTCAGGAGTCCGGAGAGAGATAGATTTATTCCTGACACTCCGTCGATGGTACTTTATAATAAGTATAGCGATTTTTGTAAGAAGAAAAAATTTAATTACACAATTATAGACATAAAATTCGAGCTGATAATTTGGTTAATCTTTTTCAAATTTCTCAGAAAAATTTTCAAGAATTTTTAGTAAATCATACAGGATATTCTGTAAACAGTACAAAAAACGCATGCGCTGTCATCATTCTGTATAAGATTAACAGTCTCTTTTTTCTCCGTGTAATTATGGACAAATTTACAATAGTGTGATCTAAACTGTCTTGTGCATGTCTGAATAATGGGTGATGTGTAAGAGTAGTTAAAGTCTCACGATTAATAATTCGCATTTTTGCGACAGATTATGATTTTTCTCGTCCTAAATGATTTAAGCAAAAAAAAAATCGGGATTAAAATTGTTTTTTTTTCGATCATATGAACGCTCGGAACTTTAGGTACATATATTTATCTACGATTAATTTTAACACAAAATAACAGAGACATCTCGATACTAGTATGTTTTATGCCATGTTTAGAACGGCGGTTGTTATAACTTGATGTAGAGGAAGAGAAGCCTCCTTTTGTTGGTAATCCACGACGAGCACAGCTACTCCATAACAAGAGCACCTGCCGTTTGCGATAAGCTATATGCTAAAAGGCAACACTTGGTGCTGGATTTCATATTTGTTTTACTAACAAAGAGGAGCATACACTCTTTATTTTGAAAGAAACCGACATTAACTGGGAATTTTACTTACGAAAGTGAGATCTTTATGAAGGAAATAAAAAGCCTTTATGGCATAGAACATAACACTTTTAAGAGACAATATTACGGAGATTTGCATAAAAAGGTTAGCGTTTTGAAAGAACAGAGGATAAACGAAAATCGTTTCAAAAATAATGTATGGACTGCAGGAAAAATTGCAAGAAAAGCTAAATTAGATATTTTTACTAATTTAGATTTAAAGCATACAATTGAAAACTATTTCGCCGTGAAATTTCATTTACAATTAAAACAAAAGTATTGATTCAATTCGATAAAAATAATACTAGTAATAGTAAACTATAATAATTATAATAATTTAATTTAATGTCAGCTCTTTAAAAGCATCCAGATGCTTCAAGGTAACCTCCAACTGCCCTGACTGCCGCGCCGTGTACGAACATCAGCGGACAAGGACGGACTGCAAACTTCCACCATGCACTTGGCTGAAACACATTCCGTGTGTGGTGGTTTAAAAAACTAGACATGCCCAATATGTCATTCTAGGCACATACTGTCATTAGATCACTTGATTCCATTAAAAAATGCGTCCGTGACTACTGATATACATCGAGATAGTCCCGCACAAAAGTTTCACTAATGACATCAAATTCATTTAATTGAACAGGACCGTGTCTGAATTCGCGAAATAGATTACATACTTAGTAAATACTTTCACCGTAGGATAAAAAGAGGCCAAGTTCTTTAACCTTATGTCTGTTTCTCTTGGTCCTGTGTTGTAGGCATCTACACAGAAATGTATACAGAAATGTTCGGAAAATTCCGACACACTTAGGATACTAAAGTGAGGGGTCGTCCATAAATTACGTGACGCACATTTCGGCCTTTTTTTGACCCCCTACCCTCCCTGCATGACAAACCATGACGGTAGCTCAGAGCCCCCGTTCATAATTGCGTGACACTTCTTATGACCCCCGCCCCTGAAAATAAAAAAAAAATTAAGGATATACATTTCAATAAAAAATTTCCAATCAAAAACTCATATTTATTTTGTCATAAAATTCAACACAAAATGCAACAAATATAGCTTTTATGACTTTTTGCAATACAACAAAACTTATTTCTAAACAAAAGTTTTTGTCTGTCGGAATCTTATTGTTTTTCTCAAACAGATTGCAAATGCGCATCCATAGTAATTAGTGGAGGTTTTGTTATTTCGTTTCTTTTTTCAATTGAGCATGAAACGTCGCTGTCATCCACCGAATCTTTGTCTAGCCATTCCCATTCTTCTTCTTTTTGCCGAGCAGCTGCAATTCGCACGGGACGAATTTTTTTAATTGAATCTGATGCACGACATGACTTTTGATGGTCACTGATACACAGTAGCCTGATTGGCGGTTAATTTAAAGGACTTAAGTTCCATTTTTTAGAGTTGATAAATAAAGCTATTACAGCATTGAGCGTCACGTAACGCAGCGAACGACCCCCCCCCCTTCGTGACAAACCGTGACGTTACCTCGACTCCCCTCACCCCTAAATGCGTCAAGTAATTTATGGATGACCCCTAACTGAAATTTACGAAATTAGGTTGCTGAACACGAAATTTATTAACTTTTACAGTAAATTTACTTACTTTTTATTCATATTCAGAAATGGTATCTGAAAATTACAAATAGTTTCCTAAAATTCCTAAATGGTAACAGAATTATAAGTTATTACGACCGAAAGAAGTGCGCAGTTAGTAACTGCGCATGCCTCGCTTCTCGATGGTGGTTGCATGGTGGTTGTGGTCTTGGGCGGCAATGCATTGCAAAAGATTGTGTTGAATTATAACGAAGCAGTAAGCTTATTTTTTCCCATATTGAATGATATCAAGCGTGAAAAGAATTCGAAATTTGCACGAGAAGAAGAAATTGAAAAAAGTGTTTGAATCGCGAGCAAAGGCAACGAACTAGAAGCTCGGTTGATGAGCGAATCATCTTTGCAATAAAATAGTAACAAGGTACTGCAATTATCTGACACGTAAATGAACTTTTAAAAAGGTACATCAGGACTGCAAGTGATTAGCAGCAGGTGCATAAATTAATAATTAATCCAGGTTTCAATTGAATGGTGAGTCCGATGTTTACGTCATAGGACGCCCCCTTGGCTAGATAGGTTGTATCTGTAATTTTGAGTCGTTCCGTTGGTTCAGTAATTTTAATATAAAGCAGTATATATTTATCTTAATAATATAAATTATAGTCATACTATATTTGAGCAAAGTTTATATGTAAATGACTACGTATATAACTAGGTTATATAATATACTCAATGAATCAAATGTGTTTATATTAACTTCACTCTTATTCCATTACTATTTATAGTGGCAGAAAAAATATAGACTGCATATGTTATATTAAAATTAATGAACCAAAAGAAGTTTTTAATCCCTTAAAATTTTTAGTTACATCAACTGAAAATTACTAAATTGTAACAGAATTTTCTGAAATATGTGACTAAAGCTTTATGCAGTTACCGTTGCTGAAATTTCTGTTTAGGAAAATGTAGAAATGGTTTTCCCATAAAGCTTTATAGCGACGAATCTCTGAAAATTGGGACTTCAATTGGGACACGTTCCCGATTAGTTATTCTTCTTTAGCAGTAAAATTATATAATCAAGAACCGTAGAACTAGCTTTATTGAAATGTTTAATATTGAATGTCGACGTACATGAATAAAATTCACTTTTCCAATGTGTTGAACCAACAGAGGAACATGTAGTTCTGTCGAATGGAAGTTTAAGAAATATTGTTTTTGTAAAAATGGATGAAAAAATGCATGAGACTGTGAAAAGCGATATTCAGTATTTCCGTACATGCCCGCACGCTTTTGCAACGAAATTTACGTTCAACATCCCTCATGAACAAGCGGGGCTAGATTTTGAATAAATACAGTGATTATCATGATCCAGCGAGCGTATGAAATATTATCTCTATGCATATTATTATCCACGGTAATACCGTTGAAAATTTCCTGTTTCGGACAAAGGAAATGGATTGATTAACGTGTAATGCAGTTCAGTGAATGGGGATTAACTTAATACAGCAACAGTGATTTTAGCTTCAATAGATTAAGCAGCACGATAATTCCAAATTGTGAAACTTACAATCACTATAATATTAGGCTAGGGCTAGAATCGAGACAATATAGAGAATTTATATTTCATTTATAAAATTAGATTTACGATTTGGTTGTTTTTATTCTGAAGTGATATTCTGACCCTTGCTCTATCTTTTTTTATTATGATAATTTTCTGAAACGAATCGTAAGTGGGTTTATTTAAAGTTTAAGGAAATTTAACACGGGCGCTATGGAAGTCCACACGACTTCCGGCACATCCGACTAAAATTTTTTAATAATAATCGATCAGGACCAAACATTTTTTAAAAGGTGGGAAATACATCTGAAAGTAACCTTACATAAAATATATAATGCTTGTTTGAATTTTTTGTATTTTTAATGATTATAATTATAATAATTATTAACGAATTATTTTGCGATCCAAGAAATATACTAAAAATCACAACGAGAGAAAATATTTTTTAAAAAACGAATAAAGAGTAGAATTCCATCCTGAAACTAGGGAACCAGAACAAGCCCTCCATTTTTTGAGTAGTGAATTTTAATAGTGGAAAGAAATTTTACACTGAAAAACAGGCTACTTGTCTCAAGGAAATTTTATTTGGCTCAAATAAATGAAAGTCCTGAATATGTGCAAACTAATATTTATTGGAGCCAAATAAATATGAGCTCTTTCAATTGAAAAACTTGTTTATTTTAGCCAAAGAAATTCTTATAGGATTAAGTTACCATTGTTTTATTCAAAAGTAAAACTTATTGGTCGGAGGGGAATATTTCTTTAAATCAAAGAAATATTACTTGAAGAAAAAATTATACATTTTAGACCAAATGAATGACTCATTGATCCAAATGAATCTACACTTAAAAAGAAATGCTATTGAATAAAAATGACGCACTTTCGCGCTCGTTCATACAATCGCACATATACAATTATACTAATTTTGGGCAAGTCAGTTGCTGTTTTGTCCTAATTTTATAATATCTTATACACCCGGGTAAAAATATTTGGTTTTGATTTCGTCTTGAATGTCTTCAATATGTTTTGAATATGTCTTCAAGATCATACTGTCTGGTTCCGTCTCACCAGCTAAACATTGAAGATATACAGGCTTCTCTTGCATTTATGGCTGTAGCTGTACCAAGACAAGACCAGGCAGACTTTTCTTGAGACACAGAAGGATTATTTATGTCTTACCATTTCCAGATCGGTTGGGACCAAACAGGTGACACCTGCTAAGGATTACAATTTTACAACTGATATAACTCGTAATTTTGTAATAACTGATTTTTTAATTAAAAATTCGGATCTTTTTGGTCTCAACGACTGCAGGTATGTAAAATTTTCTATAAAAAGTTCAAAACTGTCATTTTTTACAAGTATCTAGTGAACTGTTGGTGATAGAAAAAAATTGGCAACATTTTTAGATTCTCGATCCAAAGAACATAAATATTGCAGACAAACAAACTTATTAATACACACAGAATAAAAACCATAAATATAATAATATAAACATTCTGTAAAATTTAAAGAGGATTAGTGATGACCCTCGGAGGCCTTGGGAACCTTTTGGCTTGTCTTCGAGTTATAAATCTCTCAAGGACATCGAAAATAGTCTAGTTCCATCTCACGAGCTAGACATACAGAATAACTTGGAATTGTCTTGGATTAGTCTTAACCCACGACAAAATCAAGGATTGTTTCCCCCCAAATCCGAGTCCTCAAATTTCATTGTTGAGGGATTCTTGACGATGATTAGGTGATGGTCAAATTTATGGTAATACTGCCCACGTATTAACTGTAATTTCAACATATTTAAATGAACAACTTTATTTAAATTTATGTTAGAAGAAGCGACCATCAATTGAGAGTATTATCTTGCTGTCTGCCCACATTAACTTCCGCGCAAGTTGGAGTCACGTATTTGAGCAAACCGACAGTACCATTTTGAATCCCGAAGGTACTCTCGATCATAATGCAGACTTGTTCCAGCCTGTTCCTCCCACGCTACCCTTTTTAACCCACCCCTTTTCTGTCTTTATGCTACATCCCCACCTTCCATTCTCTATCCTCTATATCCTTTTCGACCAATTTTCTCGCGAGAGGCTAGGAATTCGAGCGTCTTTCCTTTTCCAGTGGCAAGCTGCGGCTCGTTTCCGCGGTCGGTATGATTTATACACGACGTGTGCGAACGTTCCTCGCATGCCCGGGAGTCGTAAGGCGAACCTTAATCCGAGATTGCGTTTTGAGATCTCGGCAGACGTCTTGAGGATCCTTCTGGATGAGGAGGAAAAAGTGTGTGCCAAGGTGAAAAGTTAGAGAAGCCGAGGAATGGATAAAAGGAATGAAGAGGGGGAGGAAAAGCGCAAGGGCAGAAAGTATATCGAGAAGGGTGAATCTGAGAGGATCTCTCGCTGTTAGGATCTCTCACTGACTATCTACGTGAAGCGCAGCGTCACGGTGTGGTACCTGGCATAGATTTCTGATACGATTTCCCTCGGGAACTAGCGAACCTTCGATTACACTACCTCTTACTTCCCACTTACCATCCTGCCACTCCCGAAGGCTACCTCCAGCAAAGTCCTTTGCTACCAGAATTAAACCATAACTTGGAAAGCATTGGCTTTAATCGGGGCTGCGATCTGCATAGATAGGATAGCCTGCGGCTAAAGACAGGGAATCTGCGGATGGAAGATCAAAATATTCAGGCAAATGCTCAGAAGTTTTTGCAAATCGATTGTAAAGTGATCAAGTTCTTGATATGCTTTGAAGAGCTTCGTGTGAATTATTAACGAGAGAGCTACAGGATTACCGATACTCGTAAACTATTAAACTTTCCCACATTGTCATCTTATACGGATACACATTTCAGTATTGCTACTCTATCTCTAGATTGCTAACTTATATTATTTCAAAGGCGATATAAGCAAAAGTTGTAAATGAAATTTGAGAATTTTAAATTAGATTAAAATCAAATTCAAAATCCCGTTTAACGTCCAATAATCAATTTAATGTATATAATTCCTGAAAATAAAACAAGAATTCAACGATCAAATTTGGACAAACACCCCAAAATGCTCCTATTGCAATTCCTAAAAACAAAAAAATTTGTTTCTTTGCACAAAAATAAAAAAGAGGAAAGACAAATGAGAAGGCAACCAACCAAATCCCCTTCCTTCTCTTTTTTATTTCTTTCGTCTTTTTTATTTTTATTATTATCAAATCACAATATGAAAGCATGCACAATATTTACCAACGTTTCGGTGCTCACACAGCACCCTTATCAAGGCAAGAAAAATTAGAGCAGGTAGGAACAGCGACGAAATAACGACGCTATCGCCTCGATACCTGACAGCTTTTGAAAAAACTCTCAGTTTTCCGACATTTTGAAGATTTTTCAAACATTTTACTGAAGTTTGAAGGTGGTCTTTCAATTTTGGAGAACGATGCAATTCTCGAATACGGTACCTAATCGGTAGACACTATTTATCTTAGAAAGTGTGCACGTGGTATAGAAAATACAAATACAACTCTTTGGAGGAACATATTTAATTTTTAGACAATTTAAAATCTATATCTGTAAAAAGTATGCCAGTGTTTCAAATAGAATCAACCGTACCTGCAAAAATAGATCGGGAAATACAATACAATTGTTTCTTATCAACAAATTCGTTCTTTAACAAGGATTTTTTATATCATTATGATTTTTATTTGACATGCGGTTTTTCGTAGACATCCAATTGAAATCGCAAAAAACCATAACTGCAATTTTACATTGAAGAAAATAGAAATATACTTTTTTGAAATCAATATCTAAAAATGCAGTGTTTTTTCGCCTAAAGATACTATTTGTGGTATCAAATTGGTAGAAGTATGAATTCTTCCAGTGAAAAGTTGCCTAAACTGCAGATATGGCTATTTTTATTTAAAGGGCAGAATTAAACTAAAATGTAGGCAAAGAAACTGATACTCGTGCAAGACAAATATGCTCCTGCTTCGGTTTTTTTACTCCAGCTGAACCCATTAGCTGACCGCTATACAATGAAAATCTGTGAACGTTTCTCTGGAGGCAATCACTTCAGAAAAAATGGTGCCGAAAGGCAAATATTCGTTGTCGAATGCAAAAATCCTGTCTCAACGCGTCTGTTCATCCGCGTAGAGGGATTTTTGCGTGAGTTGAGTGCTCTGTCGACGATGAGGGTGCTTTGAAATTCAAATTTACGCAAACCGTGGCGATAATGACAGAGAACTATAGATGCATACGAGGTCGAACGAATCGCTAAAGTTGCCCCTGGCTCCGCACGTCGCCGCTGCTTAAACTAGTGCTTTCTATTTCATCACAGAAATTGGTGTAGAGGTTGCGAACCGGTTTGTCGTGTCGCGTGGCGAAGGCAAGTGAATGTAATGGAGGAAGCGAAAGATTCAAGCGGAAGTTGTGACTCTCGAAAGACATCGTTTGAATAATAAACGAGACGCCAGGACGCTGTTCCCTTGGATTAAATATTAAAAGGTCCTCGTTCTCGAAGGCAAATTGTTTTAAAAGTCAGTAATATCATCAGCATGATATTACTGCAATATCCTCCCCACCGAAACAAGTGCAAATTACTTCCCGTGTGTCAAAACAGGCGAAAACACCTACTTCGTTTATAGCTCATAGAACCCCGTCTAAAATAGCACCACCACTGAAATAAATTTGTCTAACTCGGCCCTACTTTTTAAATACTGCAATCTATTTTATTGTTCTTCCCAGAATATAAATATCTACCTGTTTCCAGAAGAAAATTCAGGTTCATTAGAATCTAATATATGAGTATCAAGTTAAGATCCAACAAACGTTTACTATAAAAGTCTAGAATTGAAGCAGAATTGTACAGCAGTTCATTATGCACCACTTGCTATAAAGGTCATCTAATATGTGAATATAGATAAAAAATTATCCGTATGGCAAGTGGCGTATAATGTACTGTTGTTGAGTACGGTTCAATTTTGGCTCTAATGGATTAATTATGCAACGTATTTCTTTAGACTGGCAAAAATCTAATAATATATACCATTAAGCTAAGTCCCTTTCTGGGTAAGCGTAACACATTCGGTTCTTATCTCGTTATACTACTGGGAATCGAAGACTTTATATGGCAGTGTAAGTAAGGGATGTTTAGAAGAAGAGAATAGATTTCAGATAAATCTAAAAGTCGCGTGTTGCTTATTCCAACAATATACTCGTCGCACAACACCTCTCTTTCACGAGTCGCTGATCAATCTCTCACGTAATCACCCCAGGTGAAGAGTTTCATAAAACCATCGTACATCTAGGTTCACACGTAAGAACACAAACTGACTAATCATCCTATTAAAAATCCGTACTAAGCCACAATCATCAAGTAATGCTCCACACGAGGGCCCATGGGTATACAAAATCTTTCGTCACACTACTGACACTCTTCGTCACACATTTATTACAAACAATTTTCCTCCATATTTTCATGTCCTGTCATACATTTTTAGCTTCTTTTACATTAATAAATATTTCTATGCAAGCTCTAGTGTTTGTGCGGCTCTTTATATCTTTTCACTTTAGAGTCTCGTTCAGACACTCCCACCATTCTCCTCTTTTTTTTGTCTACGAAAATTTTGCGTACTGTTTTCTCATCCCTTCCTTGCCTAACGCCTTGCCTTATATTAAAGCAATCACCCAGTTGTTCATTTACACTTATGCTCGTTTTACTACCTTTATATATTGCTTTTATTGCTTTTAGTTGCCAGCCGTTGATTTCATACTCTTTCAGAACTTTCCAAAGTTTAAACTTAACCACCTTGTTGAAGGCTTTTTCCACCTTGTTGAAGGCTTTTTCCAGATCAGTTAAATAATGAGAAATCATTTTAGGGTAGAGGCAATTTAGGTCAAGTTTAAAAATTTACCTACGTTCATGTAACAATGTAATATGTATCATTTTCCAAATTTCTTAAATTCCTTCTTCTATGTATATACGGACAAGTACATACAAGGTATACTAATTACCGATGTTTCATGGTTTTCCTAAAGATTATCATAAAAAGGACATTTCGGTTCACTTTTATTGATGTATGAAAAAAGCAATTGCAAATCAGTGGTTTTCAGAATTATGATTACAATTTTTAATTATAATTGTTGCCTCATATTTTTATGGTCAATATAGCGACAAAGTGAGATTTCCCCCCCTTTAATACACACACACAATGCATAAATAGGGAACGATCAGTTAACTTGTTAAGGACTTTTTACCACAAAAGGTGGATTTTTATCGAGCCGCTACCATTCATACTCATGATTATTTACCAGCACTACCATTGTTTGTAACGCATGAGCCACGAACCAAACGAGCAATCAGTTAATCGTTTATAATCATAAATTACCATTGTGGTCTCATAATACTCGAAACCTCTTGTAATAAATGACTATTGCGCAAAACTGAGTTTACACACTGACTGTAACAACTTTATAAACACGAGTCATAAATGTAAAATTACTTCGAATTTCAGTGAGACAAAGGCAATTATGTCATTAAAGGCAGTCAAAGAACAAATCCTGTGCTATTGACCTACTTGCGGTTGAAGCTGCTAGATTTATGAGCTATGCGTGAGCGATTCTCACTAAAAAAGCCTGCGACCACTTATTGCATTCGTGTCATGGTGACACAGGCGAACGGGGATCACTCAATTGCCAAACGGTCTCTCTGGTTCCAATTTCCGAGTCAGTTGTACCGACTGTTAGTGAAAAATGTCTCACTACGGCAAACAAATACTACGGCTATTGGAACTAATGTAGCTATGAAGAATTTACTCTGCGGATGGTAACGCATGAGTTGCTAATATGTTCATCCGTTTGGCAATAGTTCTTTTTTGCCTCAAATGTTTGTTTGTGAGTACTATATCTCAATAACCAGTTTTTATTATATCCAGTTATAGAAATTCTTTGCTTTGTATATCTTACTTAGCTCCACTTTCTTGTGTGATTAGCAGAAAAAGGGAAAGATTTAATAGCAGTTACGAATGGAAAAGTTGGTTTAAAAACAATTAAAGGGGCAATAAAAATAAAAATCTTGAAACTGAAAAAAGTGAAAAGGCAGAATGTGGAGAAAAAATATAGTCAGAAATATAATTTTTATGTTAATATATAATAAGAACGTAAAAGATTGTGATCTCGCTAAAAATATGTTCTTGCAATTAGTGGCATTTATCCCCAAACAGTGACTGAGTTTGACCAGTTCCAAATCTGACAGTTCTCACTAAATCTTGAACTTTGCATTACTTGGAAGTATGTTAGAAAAGCAAACTTCTTCAAGATTCCGATTATACTGTTGGAAAAGGGGATTTTTGGTAGAGAAACAAGTCGCGAACAGAAGCTGTGTTTGAGCTTTTGCTCCTGATAAATGTGTGCGAACTTAAAGCAGCGTGAGTTATCATTTCCCAAATAAACCATCTTTCGAACTCGACGTTACGATGACTTCATCACATCGTATCTTTCCTGATTCTCCCAATTCCAGATACTAAATGGTAATGAGATATTCAGGGAAGCATACGTAGAAACTTGCTATTGCATCGGTTCCTGACATTCAGAAGTGTTTTTCTTTCTGGAAATTCTACTTCAAAAATACATGATTTCATTCAGAACAAAATCAGGCTTTTGTAAATCTATTCTTGGTTGTATCAAAAACTTGTACTCAGTTTTTTTGTCCTAATTCTGTATCGGAAAGTTTGATTTTAGAGACTATAATTTTGGTACAATCATTTTTATGTTTTGGTACAATGTTACTAAAAAATTTTTAATTTAAGAAATTAAATTCAGAATGGATCAAAATTTAACCTCCTCCTTAACGTCAAATATTCAAATTTAACGACGAAATTCTTGGAAATAAAAAAAAACCAAGAAGCCAGCGAAAATCTATCAACGTGCCAGTGTTCATTCAACATCCTTTTCAACGCAACAAATACAAAAACCCTGCAACAAGTCAAAACCCATGAGAAAACCAGGATGTTCCCCATTATACATGACTGAAGAGTATAACCAAATGCGTGACACAACTTTATAGTACATACACTCTCATTCCAAACACAAAACACGCCCAAAATACGTCATTAATTGAAAATCTCAACAAAAATAATGTGATTTTGATTAGGACTATGTAAAATTTTACATGACTAAAGTAATGAAAGTAAGAGAGAATTTCTGGTGATATAGAGAAATTAAACAATAGATATGATAGTATGATTAATTCACGGAGAAAAATGGATGTTTGAACGTAACATCTAGATCTTCAGGGTTAACATATTTTATATTTAACTACAGGACAGCAATCTAGATGTTCAAAGTTAGGATCTGTAGATATTAAAAAGTGAGATGTTACTCTGAAACATCCAAAATGTTCAACCTGAAATATCCGAAATATTACATGTATGATTATGTCAACTAACGGCTGTAAATATTTGAGGAATTTACTTATTTCTGAGAATTTGAGGAATTAATTGATAACTTATTTGTGAATTTTAAACTAAACTTGAATTTTCGTACATGAACGAAAAACATATACAGGGTATGAAATGCCGATCAGATAATACATTCAGTCTAGCTGAGGTTATGTTTAATATTTTAAATTCAAAATAAAAAATAAAAACGGGGTAAGTAAGCTGAGAACGAAAAATATGTAATCTGCATTTAAAATTCTATCTATTTGAGGTTACTTAAACTCATATTTTATTATAAATTCACAAACATTTTGTCAAATCACGTGTCAAATGTTCAAAGGTGTTCGAGTCAATATAACCTCAAACTTAAGAACATTGTTCCGTCGTGTAGACAGACAAAAGTCGTTATACAATTTTAATTAAGGATAGCTAATTTTGATTCTTTGAAAATGTTCAAAAATTGTAATATTCCATAATTGTAATATCGAAATTATATAGCCGTCAAATATAGTCGTGAAATTCGAATGCGCAATGCGCATGCGTTCAGATGATTTTAACATCTGAATATGTTACAGTTTAACATAAAAATATTTTTACGCCTAACATCTCAAAAAGATAGTAGATGTTTGGCATGAATATCTGCATGTTAGGCGGAACAATCTTACCCTTTGAACATCTACATTTTTCTCCGTGTTACAACTAACAATGAGTTTCCATGAGCTTTACTTTTTTTCTTTTTAAATTTAAGTTGAATTGAGTGATTTTATTTTAATGTTTCTATTTTTGTTAAAATTTGAAAATCATAACGTATTTCGGGCGTAGTTTGTGTTTGGAATAAGATAGCATATATAAGGGTGTGTTCATGCATTTGGCTTTGGTCTTCAGTCGGAACTCGTGGGGAGAATATCCTGGTTTCCTCATGGGTTTTGACTTGTTGAAGGATTTTTTTTTGTTGCCTTGAAAATGGTGATAGATGAACACCGGCACGTTGGTAGTTTCTTGTGAATGGTTTTCTAAATTTGAATGGATACAATTAAGAGTGTGTTGTTCCAATTTGTTCGTTTGATTCTTGGTTTTATAATGTCCAAGAATTTTGTAGTTCAAAACGTTAATCACACCTAGACTTGACTATTATAGAAAAATTCTTATGCACAATTTATTCGGTATATTTTTACTGAGGCATTTATGTCTTTTATATATGAAGATATGCACATCAAGTCACTCTCTTAGTGTATATTAATTTTGCGGGAGAGTTTCTCGAGAATTTCAGTGCAAATGAAATACATTAAAAACTTTGAACGTTTTTCGTTTTTTAGTCACGAGTATAAGGATCTTCTTTCTCCAGTTAAGACTGAATAAAATCTCATATTATTCGTGAAGGCAGGAATCCTGCTGATCGCTCAATTTACTAGGCTTCAGTAATTCCGTCTGGCCACTTCCTCATTTCCAATCCTGGTGGTTCGTGCATGAAGAAAGTTTTTCAACTTTTACGCTGACGAGGCTCGTGAAGTCTGAATTTCGGAACGACAGAAACACGAAAGCACGTCGACGTACTCATCTTCTTGGATTACCCTCAAGCGAATTAAACTCCCGTTTCTCCAGTTCGAATTCCAATCCCTCGTAATTCGCACCTTCCTCCAAATTCGTCGACAGTAGCACACTTCTGATCGAGATATATAGGCGGTTTCCATTTATACGTTCGACAAACCGCGCACTATAATACGGTCAAACTTGCCAACAGAAAGTTCGTCGCAAGTCGAATAGGTTCACCCGTTAATCCAATTACCGTCAATTCGGAGGTACACCGCATTCAAATGAACTCTGGTTTGTTTAACCACGCTCTAAACCCAAAGCCGAATACAGAATGGAGTCTTCTTACTCAGACTCCGAGATTTGAAAGTATAGGAAAAACAGGCCCACAATCAAGATTTTTACATTTTATGGCTGTCATTCCAAAACATTCTAACTCTTGAAAAATATATTTTTCAGGGGGAATAAGAACGTCTTCCAAAATTAACACTTGGAAAAATATGAAGAGAAGTAGGAAGACCTAATAAGGGAGTTGCCATGACTGCATCTAGAGTATTCTGTTAAGTTCGTTGTCCATTATTGAGTCCATTACAAGCTATAACAACCTATCTGATGGTCGTGAGACGTGGCTGCAGCTGAAACTGTACCGTGATTTTGCTGGAAACAGGTGTCATTCTTTGGAGTAGTACCCTCTCAGGGTAAAATCCCGTGAATGTGTGTAAAAAAATTGAAATATATATATATATATATATATTTATATTCAATTAAAATTATATAGCGAAGTAAATGGAGGCTGATTCATAAAATTTATTTGTTATGTGCAATTAGCAACCCAGTGAATCCTTAATCAATATTATTAATTTGTATCTATTAAACTAATGAACAAAATATGATATACGTGTCCATGAAATAGGATGTTTTATTTCCTTAGTAATTTTTGGTGCCGAAAACAAATTCCCTCTTCATTTTTTCGCCAACACTTGAGGTGTTGGCTTCATTTCTGCACTGACCGTTGGCAAGATAAATTATAGAGAACCCAACTCTTTCTGTTCTAGAATTTCTTTAAAAGTGAATTTGAAATGAATTCTGGTAAATTTAAGAGATGGAAAATGAATTCAAAAGAATTTAAGCTGATTCAAGAGACCCAAATTATTGCAAAAGCAATTTAAAATAATGCAAGAGAATTCAAAGTAATCATGGGGTTTCGATGTAGTTTATGAGAATTCGTTTAATGTTACATATGTATGTATCTTTCGGATGGTCAAATCTGCAACCATAATTTTAAAAAAAATTTTTCTGCTCTACTAAACGACATAAATTACCTCAAAATAGACGCTTTTTGTTAAAAGAAAAGCTTTTTTTACGTTTTTTTAATAGTTATTTGCTAGTATTCCAAGAACGGTTCAAACTATCCAAAAATAAGGTGCTCGTTAGATTCAACCATGAAGAATACAATGAAATTTTTATCATATTTTATTAATAACAAAATTTGCTCTCCAACGAAATAAGCTTAGATTTAAGTAACATTATACTTCAATTTTGTACAATTTCGCAAGCCCTTCTTTCTTTTTCGAAATTAAAATAAAAAAATACATCTCTTAATTTCCTTGTTCTGTATTTCGACTTTACTTAAGACCAAAAACACGCAAACTTGTGATTTTTAATCTTCCGTCTTAGTTTCACGATCTCTGTGCAGTAAAAATGTACTGAATAAAATAGAGATAAGATATTTGATGCGAAAAAGTTTCTTTCATTTTCTTAACAGATTTTGTTTTCTTACATACTTCAGCATCGAATATGTATAGGATAGACAGGGGCAAGGCCGAGCGTCGGGGCAAGTGCGACTTTGCAAATATGATTGCTCTTCCTTAATTATTTTAATTCTTCTTTTGATCGATTGGTGTAAAAAACTAAAAATTGATTTTTTCCGCGATAGTTTCCTTTCTTCGCGACGGTCACATACACATATATGTAGTATTTTTTGAAATACAAATTTTTGTGAACTGATAACTATTTCGTAGGCTCTAAATTTTTTATTTAATTTTAATTTCTAACATTAAATTAATTCAACTTCTGGTAAAGTCTAGGAAAAAAAAGATAAAAATTTGAAAAATGTGCGACATGAATCTTGAGTTCTCCTCTTTAAAATGAGCCAAAGAAACTGCACAAATGTTCTTTGATTCTCGAATTATAATAAAAGATTTAGAGGCGTGTGCAAGACGAAAATCGTTCAGTCGAGCGGTGCTCCTTCTTCTGTTCTTTGTCAATACATGGGAAATAGAGACAAAAGACTGTAGCTGCCGCTCGACCGAGCGATTTTCGTCTTGGGCACGCCTCTACATTTTTTATGATAATTCAAGAACCAGTGAACGTTTTTGCCGTTTCTTGGACTCACTTCAAAGAGAATTTCTTAAGGTGTATGCCGCGTGACTTTCAAATTTTGTCCATTATTTTTCTAGATTTTTCCAGAAGTTGAAGTTGAATCATTAAAAGTGACAAAGATCAGAAATTATAACGGTCCTTCTCACTCACTGTAACTCAGTTTATAATTATAGAAAATAATTTCAATAAGTAAGGCTGGTTTGACTTGGAATTGAATAACTTTTTCAATATATTTTGTAATTGCTGGTTTTTTAGATGTCTTCATACTCCTAAACGGTACTGTCTTATGACCTTTTTCGAAGAAGTACTCTACCGCATTTAAGCTTTGCTACGTATATACGTATAGTATATACTACACGGAGAAGATTGTTTGGTAGCTCTCATCCTAGCAAGGGTGAGAGCTACTAAACGGCGTACTATCTTATGGACAGACTAAGCTAGCGGTTGAATTTACTGAACGCTTGTTTGGTCCACATTACTACTCACAGGAACGTAGTGCCTACTGCGCATGTGGCCGCATGGACGTTTCTCGCTTAGTAGGATATACGAAAACGAAACGTAGTTCACACTACCCAACTCACCTCCACACTAAGGAACGATTGTATATTCCTAAATAAATATAATTGTTGTTTTCTGATTATAAACATTCATGAATATACAAACGTTCTTTACTGCCTCGTATTTAAGCTCCAAATGTCACCGTTCGTTTATTCTAACAATAGTCAGAGCCAGGGGCGGCGGAAATCTTATGTACGGTGGGTAGTACTACCCATCTGAAATTTCTGAAAGACCTTCCCCCTCCTCCTGCTCACCCCCGCGGCCAGCAAAACTACTCACGTGGGCTGAACACGTTTCGCCGACCGTGGTGAGAGCTTGCCTTCAAACACTTACACATAAGAAGAAAAGCCCCAGCTTGATATGAGCGTATCCATTCCCATTCACTTCACACAGAACTACACACGCGTCCAACGTACACAAACAGACATCGTCCATGGGATGAGGTGGGAGAAGAAGGAGGGGATGAGGCAGAGTAGTTCCGTTTTACTAAACGATGAGGCAGAGTAGTTGCTTTTACTAAACGGATAGTCAAGATCCGTACTATTTTAGCTCATTCAACGGAAATAGTTGCATGTACTATAACAGTTCTCTCCGTGTACATGGAAAACAAATTAATATTGAATTATGAAAATATCGTTGTGAATACGGACGATACAATATTTTCTTGATCTAAGAAAATATTTTTTGTCTCTTGTCACTTTCAGCTTGTCACTTGTCACTTTCAGCAGGTGCTGACTGCCACGACAAGTGTATGACTGCCACCAAGTTTTTCTGTTATTTTTTTCTTCGCTTTCCAGGAATCCTGGAAAGGGTTACTGTCGTTACGATCACGGCTCGTTGCGGCTTATTGTTCACACCGAAGGGTCCGATTTTTTTTTACTTCAATTTACGATACATTAAATTTTTTCCTTTCAAACTGTCATTTACCGTGAAGGATTAGGGACGACTTGAAGGACAAGTTCGACGTAAATTTATTCGGGCCTGTTTGACCTATTCTCTAGACTGCCACTGGCAGTCTTTGCAGTCAATGACTGCCTTCTGGAGAGCCCTGGTATAGTCCCAGTCTACGCTATTTTTTCTTCATGGAGAATTCGATTCTTGAAACGTATGTGCTATCTTGACTGTGTAAGGCGATATGATTCTAGGGATAGTACAAGCAAATTCTAAGTGATTCAATCACTGACAGAATAATCTGGAACACGCGTAGATCGTCCTCGCCTCATCAAGGCGCCTTATCTCTGACCCACTAATGCCCAGCAATTAAGGGTAACAGTCCGCGAATTAACCTCTGGTAATTGCCTCTAATTTTGGTAATTGTATTCTCAGCAATTAGTCAAACTTTCCACGAAGTAGAGATTTCACGTGGGAGAACGAAGTGGAAGCAAAAGAGGTAAGAAGAAGAGAAAATAAAGGGAGGCTGCGAAATTGGCAAAAAGTTTGCCCCACCGGTGCCACCAGCCACTGCTAGTTTGGCGTGGCACAGTTACATAAATGCATGTGGCTTTGCTTTCTAATAGAAACGAATGCTGCCCTTAATGGACAGATGAAGACTTCTAGTTAGCAGCGACGACTCCCTGCGTCGCGCCGTAGTATATCACCTGCAAGAAAAGAAAATATTCTTTTGTCTATGTACAGAATTTTCTCGAAGTTTATCTTAAAGTACTAATTGCAATTTTATTTGAAGACTTTCTTACATTCATTTTCGATCACTAGTTCCATCTTTTTTCACCTCAATTGTCTATTATTCGCTATTATGCACTTAACTAATATAATGACATGCATGTTATAATATATATAAATTTGAAAAACTTGAATATGGAGGATGAAATATATCTTGTCTTCCTTTTTTTTATTAGAAGTATTTTGCCATTTTTATCAAATTAACTTTATAATTATAGGAAAATAATGTTTACAAATATTTATTCATATAGCTGAAATTTGTATAAATCAAGTGCCAAGTATTTCCTGGTTCTGCTTGACGTTTAGAAGAAAGAAAAAAATTAGTTTTCATGATTGCCCTAGATTTTTTTCTATTCTGATTTTCTGTTGTCTTATCTTTCTTTGTTTTTTCTCACTCTTTCCTTCTGCAATTGTTGCTACATATCACTTTCTTTGTCCGTATATAATCATAGCTAGCACCTCTTTTGCTTATAGCTCCAAGCCATGAAGCTTAGATCAAAATTTTACTGCTTCAATTCACAGTATTGAGCATTAATATTTGGGATACCTTCAGCTAAATATATGCAGTAAAAAATTTGTAATGCAAATGAAGGACACTTGCTACGCTGCTTTCAGTGCCACCTCTATGTTCTTTCCGGCGATAATGTATGCGCTTCCAAGAAAAATATGGAGAAAATGCTGGAAATCTTACTTATGTTGCGAGAATGAAAGGAATTTTGAAAAACAGTATTGAAATTCAAGACTGAAACTAATTTTTATAAGATTTAAAACTATTTATGTCCCTAAATCTTGAATATTTAAAAAAAATATTTTACATTTTAATGCTTGTGTACAAAATTCTTACCAGTTTGGCTTATTCACGAACATTTGTCTCTCTCGCTTGACAGTTATGTATTTTCCTAATTCGCTTTTCCTATCTTTAGATGGCTTTAATATCAGCTAAAGATATATCTTGCATTTAATTAACTGAACATCTTTACTGGTCTTCTAAGTGTGAGAAATAACAGTGTACGCCTTCCGGCTGTTTGGATTCTCCAAGATCTGGTTTACCGAATCATTAAGTATTCCTGTGGTATACACGGTGGAAGCAAATCCACCTGTCTGACTACACAAATACCTGCACTACTATAACTAGGATCCTACGAGGCGAGCTCCACTGGCAATATAACCGATTCTTGATCTTTAGTTGATTCTCATTCCAACATGGAAAATATTCTACTTAGGGTAATTTGTATAACGCAGGACCCCCTCCCCCCTAGTGTTTGGATACCCCGTTTGAATGTGCCTATAATATTGAAAAAAACTCACAAACAAAAATACTAATAGCATTTGAATTTTAGTGTAAGTAGAACCGGCGATGCTCAATGAGTAAGGAGTTTGAGCGAAACGGTCTTGAGGTTGCAGAAATATATTATTTTATGAAACGTTACGATAAATCTTCGTATAAAGTTTTCGATTTCAATAGAATTTGGTGAATAAACATACGCAAGTGTAGTTTTATATTATCAAAATTGTATTCATATAAAGATGAATAGGTGGCCAATTATTGCACCGATAACCATATACCATTTATTTAATGATTGATGATGTTCCAAGATAACATTAAAATAATAATATATAGACTTAGTATTTGGAAATTGTTAAAATCAGTTTAAAAAATGCTGTCTTTATACCTTACAGATGGAGATTTTTCTCGCTTGGTGTAATAACGTAGCTTGAAAAAAAGTTTTCTTCACTAGAAGTAATCCTGATGTTCCAGGCGACAAGCAAATCCCAGAAGATTCCTCTCCTTCCTCTCTTTCGCACCCTAGCAGCCATTAGAGCAACTTGTCACCAATTACATCCAAAGGGTAGGAGGCATTAACTTGAAACTTTCGTGGAAAGTAAGAATTCCTCGATTTGGCATTGCTGCAAATGACGTATAAAAGCCTTTGACTTCAATGGAGAAAAAAGCAGTTATTATTTTTTATCTTCTGCCATAAAAACTGGAAAAAGAAATAGGGATAACAATATAAAAAGCGTAATACAAAATTCGTAAGACTCCGTCAGATAAAACAAAAATAAAATGTAGAAATGAAAACATTCTCATTCTCTTATCTATTATAGTTTTTTTAACAGTGGCCAAAGACGTATAAAAATGAAGAATCGTGGAATTTCGATATGTCCTAATAACAAGTTTCCATCTCGGAAAAACCGAATGAAAAATGCTAACTCGTGGAGATAAAATGAAAATGTCTCTCCAAGATGGAACTTTGTGATTTGGACACGTCGATTTAGCTATCTAGACCTGTTTGCTGGAAACTTTTCTTTCAGACCGATATTCCTCGGGGACGGCTCAAATTGAAATTCCGTGCATGTAGGTGTACAATAAAAAATCAAATTTGCTGCTATACTGTTGATGATTTTTAACAGAGGCTAAAAATTACCAAAAATGAGGCAATGTTTTTTAAAACACTATGCTGGAAGCTTTTATTTAATCCGCTTTTCCTCGAGGCGGCTCAAATGGAAGCTATTGGCATGTAAAATTGCGACAGGAAATAAAATTTTCTCTCTCACATTCATCTTATTTTTGTATCAGTGATTAAATAACAAGAAAATTTAACAATTTACTTCCCCCAGGCCTTTCTTCAGAATAATAAATATTTTTCACCAATACTTTGGAAAATGGTGAAGAACATGGAAAGTTATGCCTGTTAACTCTTTTTTTCAAATGAAAAAAATTTAATTTTTGCGATTTTCGAAAGTTTCAGCAAAAAACATATATTATTGTAGACAAAAACCGGGGTGGACTGAGTTGCTCATGGTATGTATCACATGCCTTTGATGAAGATATATATTTAGTAAAAATATTATACCGAATTTTATCAATTGTGTTTAGATTAAGTCAATGAAATATAAGTTAATATAAGTTACTATAAGTTTATATAAGTTTATATAAGTTAATTTTGATATATTATACACTACTTGAAAGAGAAGTGAGAAATCAACTACTACTGACTCCGTGTGCGTGTGCACATTGTCTTAAATGATCAGTTAAAATTTATTTTGATTTATTTTTTTAATCAGTTATATCCAGATTAAGGTTTTAAGTAGCCAACCGTCCCAGAAAAGACAATGGAATTATTTCATTCTTCTACTAAATATAAAAATAAATCACAACTAAGGACTCCTTCAAGGAACACTGAGTCAGTCAAGTGAAAACGTTGAGAACAAAACGCAAACCTAGTAGTTCGAACCTAGTAATTCTTTCAGATGAGAGTCACTGTGGTTCGCACGAGCTGCTAGGTGAGACAAGCACGTAGGACTCAGAGCAGGCAAAGTATTTTCCCACTACGAGCTCTCACTCGCGCGAAGTAAGTAAATAAATAATGGATCGTCCACCTGCGGGATCGCACCCACGTACTCTTGCTACAGGACCTCTAGAATAAATATGCAGCAGCGCAACCAACCTTATGGACTTCCTAGCGACTGCCTCGAATTTTAGGTTTTGCTAACCGTCGTAAAACGTGAATCTGACCAGTTCCGCAAACAATGTTAAAATCGGAGCTTCTTGGGTTAGGTGGAAGAACAGAAAAAACGAGTTTCTCGCCCATTTCACCTGAGCCCTTCCATTAAACGGATCATTGCTCTACCTTCTACATAGATTCTAAAAAAAGACAATTTTCTTCCTAGCTCTACCACTCTCGGTCTATAGCTGTATCCAGTAGTGAATAAAAAACTAATACTATTGGTTCATACATACTTGAAGGTTTGTATTAAGATTAACAATTCTGCGCTTTACATCTACCACCCCCTTTACGCCAGCCATTTAAATTATTTTAAAATAAATACTTTTTCCTTATGGAAGAAAGGAAAGCGCCTAATTCAACAAGTTGCATTAGTTTGAAATGGATTTTTGAAATATTTATTCACTGATCTGACAGCTGAATTTTATTATTTTTGTTTAAATATTCATGTATAATAATGTAAGATATTACAAATGACTACTAGGTTCAAGGCATCAGTTACGGACAAATAGTTCACCCGCGGTAATCGGTGCCTCTACCCAATAATATAAAATAAATATATAAGTAAATTAAAAATATCGAAATACATACAATTAATATAAAATAATTTAAATTACTTACCTAATGTGTTTTCTATTAATAATATATTTGCATCGAGAATATAAACTAAATTTTAGAAATCATATTTTTCCACTAACGGTTTCAAGTGCTTCAATCCAAATCCACACAATTTTTTCTTGATTTCGATATTATTTATTTATTAAGAAGTACTCTTATACTTTCTACCAGGTCTCATTTTCCAAACCCCCAGTTTCGTGAGGTTACGTAAGATTAATGCAATTTTTCACCAAATGGGGTGATATATAAAAGACTTGCAGGCTACATTTTTGGAAAATGAAACTTTTACGAAAATTGTGATGACCACCATTTTGAATTATCGTATAAATACAATATTGTCCGATTGAGCTAAAAATTGCAGGGCATATTCACCAACCTTACAAAAAAAAAAAAATTGGGAGGTTCAAATTTTGTAAAAAAGATTACTCGAAGTAAAGGTTCACCCTTATTATTGAAATAATGAATTTGAAAATGGCGATTTGTACATAAATTTTAAGTTCTTTAGTTATTCGGAAAAATAAAAATGTTGCCAGGGGTAATTCGCAAAAAAAAGTTAGGGAAAATGTTAATTCGGAACAATTAAACTTGTACCATTTAGTAATTCTAAAAAATTAAAATTATTACTATTGGTAATTAGGGACAATTAAAGTTGTGGCAGACGTTAATTAAAAGAATCAAAATTACGACTAATTGTAATTCGGAAATAAAAATCTGCTTATACGGTAATTAAAAAAAACCTACAAATTAAGGCAAATTGTTCTTCTATCAAATGAATTTTGGTAAAATATACATTAGGAAACATAAAATTTGGGGACTGGACCATTGACCACTAACAGAAAGTTACAACCACCTGACCCACCGGGATCAGGTGGTTAGGCACTGGGTTCATTATACATACCATTATCTAAAACAGGCCTGCCCAAGTAGGGGAAAACTGCTCGTTCACCACATGTTCGAGTTCCACCACCACGTCCCTTTTCACAGGTCCAGAGGCTTGGGGGGTGGTCGCTGTCGTGAAGTTGAATGAATCGAGGTCGGTAGTGGTGTTAAATCCCCATCTGGAAAATGAGCAGTTTTCCCCTACTTGGGCAGGCCTGATCTAAAAGCTATGCAAGCGCGAATAAGACTTGAGAAGTAAGAGACAAAGAAGTATGGTAATGTTCATGCATCCTGCCTAGCACTTGGAATAATTCCCAGGAGATTTAGAATTAATACAGAGGAAAATATCTCCTGCTCTCACGGGCAAAAAGGGTAAATCTTAGCGAGGCCAACCAGGCGAAATTACGGATTACACTGAGTACGAAACTGCGCGTCTCCTTAATAACTACGTATCCCCGTCTCGTTCGTTCTACTACTGTGACAGAGGTTTTTGCATTGAAATTCATGGAATAATAATGCGCTAGTGCCCATTTGTAAATACTCCGCCCGTATTTTATGCTCACGAATCTCGAGGTTTAGGTTAATTTACTTATAACATGCAGATTTTTCGCTAAGAGTAGGAAAAAGGCTACGCAGGAATGTTTGACATTGCTGTAGAATAAACATCAGATGAGTTCAGTTCTAAAATGCAATATTTTGAATTTAGAGGCCATTCAAGTATTACGCAAGCATTTTTTTGGGAGTGAGAGAGGATCCCCGTCGCTGCTTACTGTTTATTACAGAGAGGGGAGGGGGTGTCTTACGTAATATTAGTGAGGGTGGTCTACAAAATTCATATGGAGACCTATATATGGGAGGGGTGTCTAAAATGACCTGAAAAATACTTACGTAATATTTTAACGACCCCTTACAAAATAATCTTACTTCTTTATGACGGAAGTATTATCAGTTGATGAAACTTGGAATTGGCATCAGGTAGATATTAGAATAAAGAAAATATGTACATCATACAGTAGTAGTGTATTATTATGTTAAGCTATTTTCAACAATCTCAGGACTTTCAAGCTAACTAAATGCTACAAGTTAACTTAATATTTTCCAGCTATAACTTAATTGAGTTTTGAAGTGAAGCAGATACATAACTTCACATCAGAGCTTAACTTGCCTTGACTTAAAATCTCCGAAACTAGCATTAGCTTAACTCAAATAAGTTCCAGCTGAATACAATTTTATACACAATAAATTAAACGGCAATATCTCCGTTCACAGCAACAGAATTATTGCTTCATCTTCTAGTAAGGTGTTAAATACCTCTCGCGATGAAACAAACAAGATTGGCAGCTCTAAGACATAGTACCGCTTGAATTAGCTACATATAATAATGTTACTTTGCCATGAAGCACGTACTAGCTTCCATGGAGTTAATCAAACTAGCGAACTCGCTTTATGAAGCGTCGTAATTATGAAGCTTTTGCTTTAGGGTGCTCAGTAAACAAACAGTGACAATTATCTTTTAGACGTTTATACTGGCAAACCTTACTAAAACCATTTGGGTACAGTTTTCAAGTTCAGAGAAACTTAAAACTTCCATCAAATTAGCGAAAAGTTTTAACATCGTTTTCGAACTTACCGCCAACTGATGGAAAATTAAAAGTACATGCTCCTTTAGTATGTCACATTGCTTTTCGATAAATTACTTTTTTCATCCCATTTTTATAGTTATACATTTTACAAGGAAAAAATGTTATGCGCAACAACTCCAACGTAATTTCCCGGAAATATCTTGAACTTAACGATACTCTGTGTATACTCATCATTGTAAGTTTCACGGCGTTCAATTTTCACTGGTGTCAATTATTGTAGTTTTTCTGTAACTATATTTTGAATGAGTTATTATTGAAAATTCATTATTTCTTGTGGATGGATTTTGAAGCATAAATGATTGAACATTCAAGAAGTCGAGTTTAGACGCATTCAAAAAGAATGGTCAGGCAAAAGATTAGTGCACTACTCACGGATTTTTTATGCCAATCTCAATGCAACCGTGAAATTGGATCCGGGAAGGCGTTCTTGGTAAGTAAAAGTTTTCAAAGTTGAACCCTCGCATCGTGATGGAATCGTATAAAAGTTTAAGAGTTGCGAAAAATAAGAAAAAAATAAATATATGAGGGAAAGGGAAAACAGGACAGGCGGAAGAGGTTGCGAAATCAAATCGGGCAACTGGACGATCGACTTTCGTCCCGCGAGAACTTTAGACTGAGAGTTCGGTGCGGCCAGGACCGTGATTCGGGGCAAAGTTAGTAAACCCTGGAATATCCGAAGCGAGTGGAATCGAAAGGAACACTGAAGTAGGGAGAAATTCAGGGGAATACGAAAATGGAAGAGGGGATAAAAAAGGTAGAAGAGAAGTAAGAAGAAGAATAAGAACTGCGAACAATACTCACTCGAGAAGTAAAGGCAGAGAATGTGTGACTGTAGATTCGGCGTCGTGTCTCGAATCGCAAACCAGCCGTAAGGATAGAAAAGCGACGATAGACAAGCCGTAATATTGCCTGTATTGGATTGAGTATTCCATATTTTCTGCGTCCGCTCGTTCGGAAGATGGGACTCGTCCGACCGGAAGATTCCACAAAGGCGGCTTATTGGCTAACGCCACTTTACTTTTACAATCGTTGCTCGTGATATGTGCACACGAGAAAACACGAAACTTTATTGTGATTTATATCGTTCGTCATCTACTTCAACTTGTAGAACAAAGCAGAAAGCACCGGCTTAATTCTGAACCTTAGAGATTAGGATGCTTTGTAGAGATGAAACGAACTGTCAAGAATTGATTTCACTCTGCAGTTTGTTACAGTTGTGTAAGCGAGCAATTTGATTTAGGTACACCAATGCTAATAAAGTGGGTTATTGTACGGTTCGCAGAACAATTTGATTTTCCTTATCGGAATTTACCGTGAGGACTTGCCAAGCTATTGATATTATTCTTAACTGATTAGTTGAATATCACGTCATAAATATATAATTAGCTATAACAGCCGTGGCTATTACAATTAAAAATAAAATTGATCAAAAATAGGCATATTCCTCCAATACTGAAGTACAAAAATCTGTTCAAAACCCCTTGAAGTATTCCTGCATCAGAAACTGTTTATAGTCACTTCTGAATCCGAAATTTGAAATAACCATTCAAAAAGACGGCCGCATACATAGGTATGGGGATTCTCATGGTGAGGGATGTTTCCTCATTACAGCTTTCCATTAATTCTCAAAGCTGCCACTCTTGGGATTTGCGTAGTAGCAGAGTTGCGAAAGTAGCGGTTAAATTTGAAATTTGGTTCGAAAAAATTAATATGGTCAATCATTTAAGGAGGACTGGGGTTGGATCCCTGAGCTGGTACTAATGAAAATTTTTCTATGTACTTCTACCGGGGCTTTGGTGGTTCGGAACTCACCTTAAACTGTAGATCCCTTCAGAAGAGGCTGGTTACGTACTAAGGTAGATTCCCCATGTCGAGGGGACTGGCGTTGGGGGTCATTATTCGATTTTGAGAAGACTCGAAAATAAGTCGGCGATCTCCTTGCGCTTGAAGCCTCGACGGGGGACTCACTATTGGTGTTCGCTGGACGATTTTGATTAATAATGACACATACACTTACATAACATAAAAGGACAGTGCTTCGAATCTGTGCATCCTAGCCCGGCCGTATTCTCTTTCTGCGGCCTGTTAGGGAGGCTGTCAAATGGCAGAGTGAGTGAGGCTCACTTTGCCGTGCCAAGAGGTCCTCCTCATTGATTGTGCGATGTGGAGGACTGCCCTGAGAACAAACACGGGTGTGGCACAATAGGCTTTATAGCTTGAGTGTCGGGAGGGGGGGGGGGGGCTCACGCCCCTACCCACATTTAAACTAACTGCTTAAATGCAACCTTACGTCTTGTCACGCGTGGAGTTGTCGTTTTTATGCATATTTTTTTGACACTTCGAAGTAAGGAATTGTTTTTATGTTTTATGTTTTATTTACATTTATGTTACATTTTGACTTAAGTAGGGGAACATCCCCCTACCGCGAGAGTCCTCGGACCTATGTATATGAATGTGGTCAAAACTCAAAATGCTAAACGAATATCACTGAAGGTCGAGTTGCTCAATTTGTGATAAGTCGCCCAATCTGGTAACCTTTTCAAATGCTCGCTTAAACTGGAAGAAAAGCTTAAGAAGCCTCAGCTATGCGTAGTCAAGAAGAAAGTTGAGAACAGACCCCATATCATCGCGGCTAGCATTGGTGGTTAACGAGATAACTTGGCACGTTCGAAGATAACATGGTTCGTGCTCCGCACGAGTAAGTCTCCAGTAAAAAGTTGAAAACCCCGCATCCGCGTGAACATTCGTCGTTCCGGTGGTTTTTAGTTACTGGCCGACTGTTGGCCAACTACGCTAGGAAGGGGTTGTAAACGAAAGGACGAAAAAAAGTATGGAGACGGTCTGTGGAAATGTAAGTCACTCTGCGGCGTGTGTCGCATACCCGACTTCGACGTCGGCGGGATTACGGACAACGTTCTGCTAACCTTCCAAGGTACTCCAATACTGTGACACTTCTCTAGGCACCTATATGTAGGTATACATTCGTAAATAGTGTTTGCTCGCTTGTGAGAAAATTACTTTTCGTGGCCCATGCGTCGAGTCTTCGCGAACACCCTGATACTGTTTGCTCTTGTCGATGGTATAGGAAAGAGAAAAGTGGAACGCCAGAAAGAAAACACTTCCAGGGAGAGAAGAATGAGTGTTCTAAAAAAAGTTGTGGAAATGCGGTTTCCAGTCCTGCCCGGTAATAAAAAAAGTCCTTCAGATCGTACTCCATTATTTTAAAATATCATGGAATAACCATTAGTGGGACGTCATTGAAAAGCTCATGGTTGGTTTATCTAGCTTCTAACTTAAGCTAATAAAAAATGAATGACGAAACATAGCTCGTAACTGAATTATTTGCATTTAGTCCTTCAAACTAGAGTTAAAGAATTTGGTCTTATAATTATTGCAAGAAAATCATTAATGGAACTCAATACTATACAGAATCCATGTATAATATAATTACTTGCTCTGTAAGCAGAATATTAGTGCTGTTATCCAATTTTCGGATAGATCATTATGTACCATCCCTCAGTCCTGTTTCTGCACGTATTGAAAACTAGGTGTGAGGTTTAATAATTTGTATGCATCTACGTCTTATAATTAAAACATAGGTTAATTACATAACAGACAAATAGGGTGGTACAAAAATCAATTACAAATAGGGAGAATGAAAATATTCGTTTTCTTTATATTTAAGATAGAACTTTTATCAACATCTTATATGATTCATACAATTTTATGTGTCATCCTTAAAGTGTGCACGAGAATTTAGCCGCCTGAAGGCAGACTTTTAATTATAGAAGTTTGCAAATTTTACTGCTTTCTTTGTTGAGTACCTCCACTTTTAAAAATTCTTTTAATTTTTTTTCATATGCGCCACTGAATCTCCTGTAATAATCTTGGTAAAGTAGATAGTCGAATAAGGCTTCTTTCATAATATTTTTATCTCTCTTTTCAGTTTATCACACCCTGATATTATAGTGAAATGTGTAGTCTCTAGTATTTTGAAAATTGAAACGCAACTCGTCATAAAATACAAAAGAAATAAAAAATTTATACTAGTGACATCTAAGCCAGATTATATCTTACAACATTAAATTTGGGATAAAATAGCGGAAGAGTACCGAATATTGTAAATTAAGTCGAGTTAGTCTGGGTTGATAAGGCAGTAACGGATGATAGAAGTGCAAGGAGTTTTTTAATATATTGCATTACTACTTTCACTGAAATTACATTTACAATAGAGAACTGGAAAAAGTTGTACTCTTTAGTTATCTTTCTCTGAAAGAAGATTGGTAAATTTTTTAACTTTAATATACAAGAAAGCCTACAGATACTATGTGGTCTAACACATCCAAAAATTCCATTTTTATAACAGTCATCCCCCCGTCAGGTTTTCAGATTTTCGCTTCAAATCCAGCACGTCGGATTTGAGTATGAAATATGGTGTCGGGCAATAGCGGGTCTGTAATGCATTTTTTAATAGGGTGGTATGACGTCAACGCGAATCTTCCTGGAAAGAAGTTGTCGCGCGATGATTGCCACAAAAAAAAAAAAGAAAGAACGTCGAGGATCGGCTAAATGAGATCGTCACATACTCGTCATCACCACAGATTGGAGCAAAGTACGTCGACAATTTCAGTTTGCAATGTTCACTAAATTGATTTTTAGGATGAAAAATTGTCTGTAGGGAGCATGCACAACTGAAGGTGGAATATAAACCACCAGAATCTCAGCACAAGTAAACAAAAATGGGACTCCGCGCAAAAAGTCCTAATGAGCCAATTTCACCTTAAGGCCTTTTCCCTTTTTGTGCGGAGTCTTTTCCAGTGTTAAATCTGTCTTCCATATAATATAAGTAATTTCTTGCTTTTTTGGCTGCTAAATTATGGCAAAATAAATGTTATGATGAAAATATTGCCAAATAGTGTAACTATAAAAGTACCTCCGCGTAAGGAAAATATCAAATATTTTATTGGAGTTAACGTGTTTATCACTTCAGCAGAGTCGATTCAAAAAAAAAAAAAAAAAAAATTCAATCAATAAAAACATAAGAACCAAGTGGAGTTCGCCAAATTATTAAATTCTTTGGACAAACATGAAGCTTCTCAGAGGCATGCTCTGAGCTCAAAGTTAGGACAGTAAACTTTTCTCTTGTAGATATTCAAACATCATTGAGTCTTGGGGTATGCTGACTTACTTTTAGTTTACATGAGTGTATGTATACCACAAATTAAATATAAAATTAAGACTGCATTAACTTTTTTTCTTTATGTCTACATATGGTACTTTTATATGGCTAAAGAAGGAAACAACAAACAAGCAAAGAAGAAAAATTGAACTTTTTTATGCCTTTTCTGCTGTGCCTAGACATAAAGCAGGAATAGTTGTTTGGAGGTGGGGTAGAAGTTGTATATATGTTCTTCAATGACCGAAGTGCCGACGGCGCGGCGTGGCGCCCTCGAGACGAGTTGGTTACGAGTAGGTACCGGGTAGAGCATTACGCTTATATACGCTCTATGCAAATTTGCAGCAAATTGTTGGGTCATGAGCTTTGACTCTTCTCTAAAATTTGCAATTATTGTAGCGAAAAAGCGGCCGTTAGCTCCTCTACTAAAGAAACATACCTATTTCACGGAAAGTGAGTTAGAACTTCTCTAATCACAATGTGAAGCTTCTGCAATTGCGTTTACTTATGCCAACTTACGGCGTCAAAATCCACATGGGGCTTATTACTTATTAGAACCATACAGCAGTCCACGCGATGTTGACCCAAAGGATCTTCCGAGAATCTGCTCATGAATATTGATAACGCGGATATATATACTGGAATCTGCATGTGTCTCTCAGGGAAGAATTATACAAAAACGTTACAGAATCTTACTTACGTATTGTTTAGATTAAAAATTGCAACACAAACATTGAATTCTAAACATTTTCTAAGAATATTTCAAAACATAAGTTGTAATAGAAACGACTCAAAATCTAAACTAATTACTTTGTTACTTGTTTTGGTTTCGACGTCAGCTTCGATTTTTTTCTGTATTTGCTAACTATATATTTTTTCCAAATGAATTTACTTTCAATGTTGACCATTAAACTTTGAATATTTCGTGGATGATTGGACATTTTAACCCGGCGCGTTTTTAAGTTGAATCTCGGTATTTCAGAGTGTGTGCTGCCAGACCAATCATTTATTGCTATAGTTAGTTTGTTACCATTTCTCAAATCGATTTTCCGTTCCCCGAGGGCGAAGGTAGGAGGGAATGATGGTAAAGGGGAATTCAGAGGTGGGTTGCAGTGAGCAGGTTGAATCCTCTGGCGTCACTCTACTGTACGTATCCAAGGCTCTAGTGAAATGTCCAGTGACCCGTGAAAATGTGAATGCACGAGTTGGGCAAACATCGGCGTCACGTACATAGAGATGCCCGGTTGCCTTTGCCTAACACTGGTCCGTTTTCAATTCCTTCTTCCGTTTCCATCAACTTCTCCATCCGTCGTCAGTCTCAGCATATGTCGACTACCTGATTTCAGAGATCTTTTACATTCACGCCTGAGAAATTGGAAATATTTAACGAGGCGAATCGACTCAACTCTGAGTAAAGATTCCAGTTGCTCGCAATATCTCACTGAAACACGACGATTACATTCTACCTCTTTCAGTCGCCTCAAACTACTCGCAACTCGTCAAGGGATCTTAAATTTGTCTCCCAGTGAACATCAAGCAGTATCAGAATTATCATCAATTCAGTTAAACTATATGTTTCTAGATCATCATACTTCTTTCACAAAAACAATGAATCGACATGAAATCATTTAGTGAGATAAACCTAATTCCGTTTTGATTAATGTTTCATTCACTCAGATAATTAGGAATTCAAAATTATTGAGGTATTCTTGTGCTAAGAATTTATTTAGTAACAATAACTAGTTAGGTAAACCTGAAATCTATTCATGTTTATCATTCATTAATACACTGCAATATAATTTTTGAATCATATCTAGCGGCAATCGTTCGGAAAAGAAAATTCAAGAATATGGAACATTCGTTTGACAAATTACCTTACTCAGATTTATCGATCAGGAGGTCAGGTGATATGTGGCGATAATCAAAGAGAAGGAACAAGCAAGCCTACAGTGACTCGGTTATTTACCAATTTTTCGTTGCTTTAGAAGGATCCAAAAGTTTTGAATGTACTTTATTGTAT
This sequence comes from Andricus curvator, assembly GCA_932195095.1. Classification (NCBI taxonomy): domain Eukaryota; kingdom Metazoa; phylum Arthropoda; class Insecta; order Hymenoptera; family Cynipidae; genus Andricus; species Andricus curvator. The sequence goes on from CAKNYM010049410.1 coordinate 187,867, forward strand.
TCATCCGAAATTTGCGCGAAAGTGTGTTACTTATTGATTAAAATGAGCGCTGACAAGGAGAGTCCGTTCTTTCAGCGTGCAGATTTTTTGGCTATGATTGAAGTATCGTCTTTTGGTTGGGAATTGAGACAGAGAAGGAGGTACGGATGACCTGTAAACTATTATTATTATTAGAGGAGCAGGCATTTTTTGACCAAACTAGGGTTCGATTCATATTTTTTTTTTTTAAATCTATCAGCTAGTAAATAAGATAGCAATTCCGACGAGAATTTCGGTGTCACATACATATATTTGGGGTATTATCATTCAAGACTTGGATATGGATCCATTGCGCCAGTTAAGGTTTATTTATGTTCTAGTACCTATACATTGTATCTGTTTATCGACTGTATCATGGCTTATAATACATCTGGATTCACTCTTTATTTTATGACTCACAGCATTACATTGTCTCCTCTGATTGATTAAAACTGATATACTATTTATTTTGGTATTCTAGTAAATCTAAATTGTTTTAAATATTTGAATTACAATACCTTTTAATATCTATACTACTTTACAAAATATGTAATGGTCACGCCTCACATTCTTTTTTGGCCTTCTACTTTTAAAATATAATTAATTTATAATATTAATGTAGTGAAGGCCTTTTCCGGGTTTTTGATGTTTTTATTAAAATATTGCCGACATGTTTCGACTCGGATCCGAGTCCTTTTCGAGGCTTAGTCCTTATTATTAGTTAACGGAAATTGAAAAAGTTTCTTGGTAGATTGTACATAGTTGTCAGTTATAAATGAATAGGTTGAAATTTTTTAATTGGAGCGTCATAACCTCAAAATATAATAAAATTTTTGTCATCACATCAAAAACCCGGAAAAGGCCTTCACTACATTAATATTATAAGATACCGGAAAAAAATTAAAACATAATTAATTTATCATCTAGCATCTAAAAGAAAACGTCAATTTAAAAGAAAAATATACCACCTGCATCTGCGTCAAGTTGTTCACCACTCCGGGTGATTTAGTTCACCACTATTATTGTTTGATATTGCAGCATATTAATAATAATTAATTGAATTACATAGCCTGTATTTAAATACCATTGCTCATTCGTAATGAGTTAATTCCATTTAATTTAAAGGTAAATTATTTATGTAAAGGTAACTTATTTATCGATTTAATTCATTTGCTATAAGGTTAACCAAAAGTTATCGCAAAATCCTAAAAATCAACTTGTAATAAATATTCTTCGAAAAATCGACTGATTTAAATTTTGCATCAATTACATATTATGCAAGAATTCAGACGATAACAATTTTCATGAGTTTGACTTTTATCGTTTATTATAAATAATGATACGCCAACTGAGCCTCCGGGCAATCCTACCCTCCTCTCTGCTACATATAGTAAAGTTATTTGTACAAGAAAATAATATTCCCAAGAAGTGTCTGGTAGAAAAATCGTCAAGTACTTTCAGTAATGCTGATATATGTTTACATTATATAATCGCCATTTAATATTTTTCCTAAATTCGCAACTTTGCTCATGATCACTTTTTGCAGCACAACGGTAATTTCAAATGCTATATGCAATTTCTTAATATTAACAGATTTCAAATTTTTTTCTGCAAAAGAATTTCATTATCAAATGTTATCGATTTTCATTGAAGCATCGTTATTCTAGGAGAAAAAAATATCTCAAGGTTCGTGATGATATGAGTGGTAGTCTTCTTAAAGCGAGTCTACCCATTTGGGGCATCACGCCTCAAATTAGAAAATACTTGGTAAAGTCAGTGGCAATATCGGGAAGGTCTTCCTAGGGTACATTACTGAGGGCACATTACTCTTCAAAAAGAAGAATAGACTACTAAGATCAACGGTAGTATCGAAATTTATATACGTTTTATTCACTGTTTCAAAAAAATGAAAATTTAATCTCGGCTATCCATTTTCAGCACTGAACAAAATTGTACCAATGCCTGTGTGTGGTGAATAGGTGTTAGGTGTATAGCGCGTATATTGTCACAGTGCTTGGCACATCTGGTATTCTTTTGCAGTGTAGGATTCCGTTACAGGTCCTCAGGGATGCGATACCTTCCAGAGACGCATTAAAAATTCACTTTCTTACCCGCCAGGGGCTCGATAATACTGGAGAGTTAGACGAGGGAAAGGACACAGGACGAGACGAGACCTGGGAGTAGTGGGTGGCGTGGCTAGTCGCAATTCCGTTTTACGTCCTGTATGAATCCTCCGCCAAGGGACTGTCGCATACTAGTAGCGGTGGCAAAGGACAATTGATATACGTTCATGCCGAACAGCAAGAAGTAGTAATGCATTGCTACGGAAAATACGGTGAATACGTTACTCTCTCGCATTATACGCGTGCTAACTCGACTAGCAAGACATTTAACTGCGTCGAGTCGAGTACTCGACCGTCCATTACCCACATAGCCTGCCTAGAGGCTCCCAGGAGTTCCGACCCTTTTACAAATTTGCCAGATAATCCAGAATAGTAATCAACTCGTGACGTTCTCAAGTTGTAAAATGATATAATCACGAGAGGCGATAAAGATAATTATAGAAAATTTTTATTTATTTGAATTAAGCATTCTAAAAATTGTTCCTCGTAGAACAAAAAAGGGGGGTTAAGGGGATTTTCATTCATCTGTATAATTTGTTTATTCCCCTTAAAATGAGGGTATATGATAACAATCCAAAATCGTTTTATCTGTCTCATTGAGTAAAATTAAAAGTTGCTTTCAATCTATGTGGCAGCTTCCACTTGAAGCATTTGTTTAAAATTGTAGATCTTTCCGAGAATACCTCCCTCTTCCAGATGCAACTCGAAGCAACTCTACAAAATGATGACAGAAATAATTGCTATGTAAATGGTCGACCGATTACGATCATTATTATTTTATCATAAAATAGGTGCTCCGAGAGTCCTTCGTGAAACGACGAGATAAACGCGCTAAGGCTAGAACTATACTCGTGGAGAGTAGAAGGTTGGATTTTCCCGTCGAAAACTCATGCCCGTGACTTTCGATCGGATCACTTCTCCTGTTTCAAATCTTGGACGCGTTCTCAGACTGTATATCCTGAAAAATACTATTTCATTAACATATGACAAATGATGCTTTCTTTTGTAAAAGATTTTCTTTATGGAGATTGCTTTCCGAAAATAGTGATTTACTGATTCTTAAAAAGAAAAAAAAAAAAAAAAAAAAAAAAAAAAAAAAAAAAAAAAAAAAAAA
>CAKNYM010049411.1:0-29859 GCA_932195095.1 Andricus curvator
TTTTATTTTAGACTGAAAAGGAACTTTATTTACTCAAGGTTCTATCGACCTTAAGGAACACATTCTCATCCAGACACTCGCGCTTCGCGCTCGATATTTGATTTGAAAATAATTTGAACCTTGCGTTTCACGCTCGGTTCTGTGCACCGTATGATAGAAACAAAAAAGTTTGAGCGCACTTACGGCGTGCGATTTGGTCGTCGCGCTTCGCGCTCCGAAATACACTGATCGCGCACTTTGTGCTTCGTGTTATATGTTCTTCATATACAAATTACTAAATTTGTATTTGATTTCAAATGAAAAGTAATGATATAATTTAGGCGACAAATTTTATTAGTTAACATTTTATTTTAGCTTGTGCCGTTTATCAAAAAAGTTAATTTTTTCATTTTGAATATATTCTTACCACAAAAATTGATTACGGGTGTGTAAGTCTTTTTTGAATGCACAATTTTTGTTCATTTATATGTTTTCGTACCTTGCATTGTTTTTTCAAAACTTTTATTTTTTTTACTGTCAATGTTATTTTCACGAATAAAACAAAAACCACGCATCCTATCGAAACATGAGTCACAATAAATTTGTACCTCTTCCATGGATGAACAAATTTTGTTTCGGTCATTTTTTCGTAGCTGGTAATATTCGTCTCAAAATTTGATTTTTCTATTTTCAATGCTGTTTTTTACGAATAAAACAAAAACTACGCGTCATATCAAAAAGTGAATAATAAGAAATTTGTAGATCTTTTTTAGGTGCACAATTTTGGTGAGATCATCTTTTCTGGTATCTTGCATAGTTTTACAGCAAAATGGCTTTTTTGATTTTTCATTAATTTTTTGTGCGATCAAAATTTGAATTTTTTATTTTTCAAAAAATTCAAAAAGTTGTCATGAAAATATTATAGGGTGTTCAGGAATCAACGTTTTTCTCCTCTTGACTTTTTTTCATATCGTGCGTTTTTCGGCTTAAAATGTTCATTTTCGTTTGTTTTTTGGAATTTTGAAAATGCTATAACTCCAGTAATTTTTTTTTCATCACGAAAAGTCATAAGAATATTTTGTTCGTCATTTTGCGTACTACTAATAACCGTACATAGAATTTTCAAATCTTCCAAAAAAGTGGTCTCAAAAATTTTCAAAATGTGCTCACTTTTTGGGTTTTCATCCAAAATAGCTGCTTAACGAACTCGTTCTCTATTTTTCGGCCATAAAAAAGTGTGCCAAAGCTCAATCAAATCTGATCATTTTTTCGAAAGTTATCGTGGCTACAGACAGACAGACAGACTACAGACTACAGACAGACACCTTCGTAAAAATCGTTTTTTCTGACTCAGGAGGTCTCAAAACGTGGACATTTGATGAAAACCGACTATGTCAAATTTTACATAAAACCAATACCTTCTCATTAGAATGAGAATGTAAAAAGATGAATTCTTGACCAAAAATTTAAAAGTAGATTTTTTAACCAAAAAGAATGAACATTCAACGAAAAATGGTTAGATTTTCTTATTGGGTTCTATCAATTCCGTTCGCATTTAAGTGGAAAAACGAGGAAAAGACTGTGAAACCTGAGATAAATAAATAGGAATTTTGATAATTTATAGACTAAAGAATAACATTTTGAATAAACATTGAAGTTCATTTTTAATACTTTAAAAATATTAGGCCCATGGGTTAACCACTAATGAATTCAGGTCCATACCTTTTTTTTAATTTTCATAAATTCTTTTAAAAGTTTTTAGGGTTTTTTAAAAGATTCCAAGGAATTGTTAATAGATTTGAATAATTTTTAAGGGATTCCAAATTAATTCAAAGGGTTTGAAGTATTTTTGGGTGTTTCAAGATTTTAATAGATTTCCATAATTCGAAAGGATTTAAAAGATTTTAGGGTATTTTTAAAAATTCCAAAGAATTTTCAAGAGCTTTAAAATGTTTCAAAATATTACAAATATTTTAGGGTGTTTTAGAAGATTTCAAGGAATTTTTAATAGATTTCATGGGTTTTAAAGAATGTTGGAAGATATGGAACATTTTTATAGGACATTTTATGACATTTTAAAAGATTTCAAAGCATTTTATCATATTTTAATGTATTCTAAAGATTTTTAATCATTTCAAAATATTTCCAAAGATTTTAAAGAATTTAAATAATTTAGGATGTTTAAAAAATTCCGAAGAATTTTCAATTGATTTCAATACTTTGAAGGGATTTAGAAGAATTTAAAAGATTTTAGGCTTGTTTTAAAAATTCCAAGGAATTTTCAAGAGCTTCAACAATTTTCAAGGGATTTAAAAACACTTTAAAGGATGTGAAATATCTTAGGGTATTTTGAATAGATTTCAATAATTTGAAGTGATTCCGAAGGATTTTAAAAGGTTTTGAAATATTTTAGGACATTTAAAAAGATTCCAAGGAATTTTAAATTGATTTGAGTATTTTAATGGGATTTCAATGGATTTAAAATATTTTAGGGTATTTTGAAAGTTCTCAAGGTATTTTCAAACTTTTTCCAGGCTTTCGTGAAACATCAGATTTCATGTAATTTCACGGAAGTTTATAATGTGTTAATGAATTTCAAAGAATTTTTTAACGAGAATTCAGGGATTTGGTACGATTGCAAGGATTTAAAAATATTTCAAGATATTAAAGATTTTAAAGAATTAAAAAGGTTTTATGATTTTTCAATTGATTTAAATAACTTTAAGAGATTTCAAAGGATTTCAAAGGTTTTTAAATATTTCAGGGTATTTAAAAAAATTCCAAGGAATTTTTTTTAAGGATTTCAATAATTTGTAGGTATTCCAAAGGATTTGAAAGATTTTAGGATATTTTAAAATATTCCAAGGAATTTTCAAAAACTTTAGAAAGATTCAAGGGATTTCAAAAAATTTAGAAAGATATGAAATATTTTAGGGAATTTATAAAAGTTTCAAGGAATTATCATGAGCTTCAAAAAATTGCAAGGGATTTCAAAAGATTTCAAAGGATTCGAAACATTTTAGGGTATTTAAAAATGTTCCAAGGAATTGTCAATAGATTTTAGTAATTTAAGGCCATGTAATACTTATCCGATCCCTACTTTACCGACATTTTTTGGGGCAACAACTTACATCCACACTAATTGAGATATCAAGTTGAAAATTTGAGGAATTAATTAAAATGCACTAAGAAACGTTTGTGTGGTCCTTAATTTCTGGGACTACAAAAAATTTAATTTTGTAATTTTTTATATTTCCATAAATTTAAGACTATACAAACGTTTCTTAAGGCTATGTGACGAGTGGGTCACGTGACCGGATTCCTACCTTACCGACACTTTTTTTTCAAAATCAACTTACGTTCACACGAAACGCGATATCGAGTTGAAAATTTGGGATAATAAATAAGAAGCGCTAAGAAAGGCGGCTCTGGTCCTACATTTTTATAATTATGAAAAAAGTATTTTTTGTAAATAATTTTTGTTGCTTTTTTTATGATTATTGAAATTTAGAACCAGAGCCGCCTTCCTCAGCGCTTCTTATTTATCATCCCAAATTTTCAACTCGATATCGCGTTTAGTGTGAACGTAAGTTGATTTTGAAAAAAGTGTCGGTAAGGTAGGAATCCGGTCACATGACCCACTCGTTACATGGCCTTAATGCCTTTTAATTAATTTTCTACTTGATATCCCAATTCGTGTGAACGTGAGTTATTAAAAAAAATCCGTAAGTTAGGAATCGGGTAAATATTACATGGCCTTAATGGTATTGCAAAAGATTTGAAATTTTTTAGGGTATTTTAAAAGATTCCAAGGTTTTTTCAAGATATATAAAAAAATGTAAGGGATTCCAAAAGATTTCTAAGGATTTCAAATGTTTCACGGGAATTTAAAAGATTCCAAGGAATTTTTAATTGATTTTAATAATTTAAAGGAATTTCAAAGGATTTGAAAATGTTTCGGGTATTCTAAAAGATTCCAAGGCATTTTCAAGAGATTAAACTTTCAAGGAATTTTCAAGGATTGGAATAATTTTAAAGGATTAAAAATATGTTCATGCGGTTGTAATGAATTTTCTAGAATTTCGGAAGTTGTGGAACGATTTTACCGGATCTAGAAGGTTTTATAATATTTTGAAAGATTCTAAGGGATTTTATAATATTTCTGAGGATTTCAATGATTTTGAGGGCATTTAAAAGCTGTCAAGGTATTTTAATAAATTTTTCAAATTTCAAAGAATTTATTCACAGAAAGTGAGAGGTTTCTTAGGGTTTCAAATATTTAAAGAGATTTTCAAATATTGTTTTCAGTTGATTTGAATTGATTTTGAATTCACCCTGAATTATCATTCATTTATCCTGAATTCTTTTCAATTCTTTTTTTGAATTCTTCTAAAGCAATGGATGTAAAAAAAATTTGGTTTAATTTATCCTGATGTCTTTTAAACTCACCTCGAATTCTCAGGTATTTCATTAAATTATTTTAATTTCCCTTCAGTTTTTCTAAAATGATTTTAAACTTACTGAATTCAATGCATTTTTATATGTATTTTTGAATTGTTTCAATTAGTCTGAAATCAATGGAAGTTTTTTAATTTTTTCCAAGTTATTTGAATCCTTTTGAATTTAATTTGAACTGTTTTGTGAAGTCTTATAAAGGAAATTCTTTTGAAATCTTTTTAATTCAGAAGAACTTAATTCACATTATTAATGCAGTTTAGTCGTTTTTAGTCACTTTTTGGGTTAGAAATTAGTCACTCTTGGTCACTTTTGGACTTTTTTCAAGTAAATTAGACTACGATAGCTCTGTGAATAATAAATTATAAATTTATAAATTAAAATAATAAATTTTTGATTCCATTTATTAAAAAAACTATATTAAAAATGCTACGCGATTAGAATTTTGGTCTTTAATGTTAGTGATCAGGGAAAAGTCAGAGAATTTTAAAAATGAAGTTTTTCGGCCATTCTGTTTTATATTTTTGATGGTAAACATTTCAAGCTGATGAATTTGAAGATCTAATTTTCCATAGTATATAAACTCCCGCATTAGCTTCTACTGAGATATATTTACACCATCGAGTGGTTTGAATGGTTCTTCGGGGCGATAATATTTATCTTGTACAACAAGTGCATACTATTTTTCTTTCTGCATTTTGCATACAGTACATGTATTTTTTATTTAGACTATAAATAATAATCGAACCCAGAAACAAGTATGCTCTATTTAAAAATGTATCGCAAAAATAAGTAATTAAATTTGAGAAAAAAAGATTTTCTATTATTTGTAGGATTGTCAAAATTTTAATTTGATTCATATCAAGAGCTTTCGATTGTTTCAATTTTTTACAAAGCATGGAAACTTTGGCACTCCTACTTCCTGCTAAAAAAGTTGGATGGAATTTGATTCAAAAAATTTAATACTTTTCAACCCGTTTTCTATATCCACAATTTGAGGAATTTCCTTTACATTTCTATCAAACGCTTCTGATAGAAAGTCTATCAAAATTAATAATCATTTTTATCAGAAGTAGCCCATGGTGTCCCGCTAAAAAGGCAATCAATTTCAATCAAACGTTTGGTTAGAACTGCTATTGATTTCTATCAAAGCGAAATGGCTCAGTCTCCCAATAATTTCTGTACATTTCTATACGTTTTTTGATAAAAATTCAATCCAATCCTATCAAATGTGTTGTTCCAAATTCCTAAACACTTTAAAACGTTAGCTTAAAACTTTGTATCAAATCTTATCCGTCGAGAAATCTTATACTTTTCAATCATTGAAACTCTACTAAATTCTATGTCTCAAAATTTCGAAAATATCTATCAAATTGTATCCGTTGTAAAATCTTATACTTTTCCTGTCAACAGTTTTTTAAATAGAAATTCTATCAAACATTATAAATACCAGATATGTATCAAATCCTGTTCTTCAGAACCCGGAAAATTTCTATCGAATTTTACTCGTCGAAAAATCTTATACGTTTCTACCAAGGTATGGTCATTCAAACTCTATCAAATCGTATGCAATGAGAAAATTTTTATTAGAAAGAATAAGATTTCTCGACGGATACAGTTCCATAGAAATTTCCGAGATTCTGATACGTAGGATTTGACACAAGTCTAGAGAGGATAAGATTTGATAGAATTTCAACGAGAAGTTGTTAATAGAAAAGTATACGATTTCTCAACATATATAATTTGATAGAAATATTAAAGATTCTAGAACATAGGTCATGATGCAAGATTGATGGCGTTAAGATTTGTTAGATTTTCAATGAAATGCTATTGATAGAAAAGTATAAGATTTCTGTACGAATAAAATTTGCTAGAAATTCCAGCATTCCGAAACATAAGATTTCTCGATGGACAGAATTTGATAGAAATGTCCGAAACTTTTTAAAATAGGATTTGATGCAAGTCTGGAGAGGGTAAGATTTTTTAGAAAAGCTTTCAATAAATACTGTTAACATGACACCAAAATTTCAATAAGAAGCTGCTGATAGAAAAGTGTACGATTTCTCGACAGATAGAATTTGACAGAAACATCCAAGATTCTGGATCATAGAATTTGATACAAAAGTGATAACGTCAACATCTGATAGAGTTTCAAGTTTCAATAAGATACTGTTGGTAGAAAAGTATAAGATATCTGTACGAATAAAATTTGATAGAAAGTTCCGGCATTCCGAAAAATAGGATGTGATACAAGTCTAGTACCGATAAGATTTCATGGATTTTCAATGAGAAACTGTTTATAGGAAGGTATGAGATTTCTCGATGGATACAATTTGATAGAAATTTCCGAGTTTCTGGTACGTAGGATTTGATAAAAGTCTTGAGTGGATAAGATTTGATAGAATTTTAATGAGAAGCTGTTGAAAAAAAAGTACGTGTGTAAGATTTATCGTCGGATAGAGTTGGATAAAGCCTTCCAAGATTCTAGAACATAGGATTTGATACAAGTTATGTGCCAATAAGATTTTATAGCACTTTAATAAGAAACTATTGATATAAAAATAGGAGATTTCTCGATGGATAGAATTTGATAGAAATGTTCGAAGATAATATTTGATATTAGTTCTGTATGGATAAGGTAGAGGTTCAATGAGAATCTGTTGATATAAAAGAATAAGATTTCTCGATGGATAGAATTTTAAAGAAATTTCCGAAACTTTGTAAAATAGGATTTGATACAAAATTTCCGGGATTCAGAAACATAGGATTTGATAGAAGTCTTGAGCTGATAAGATTTCATAGAGTTTCAGTGAGAAACTGTTGATAGAAAAGTATACGATTTCTCAAGAGATATAATTTTATAGAAATACCTAGTCTCCAAAACGTCGAATTTGAAAAAGGTCTTGTCAAATATGTTGATAAATTTTGATTTGCGAAATTCGTTTGATTGAATTATATAGGATTTTTCTGAAATGTGCTAATAGAATTTTATTGAAGTCCCACTTGTGGATAGATTTTGATTGAATCCAAAACAATATTGAGTTTGATATATTAAGTAATTAATACACTAGGACCGTAGAATATATGCAGATAAGCCCCACTAATTTTTGCTGGAATGAGATTACCCCCTTTTTAATTTACGACGATCCCAAGTGTGCGAGAGTATGGTTTTATGCCTGGACACACTCGACAGCATATTATTATCATCGCTGCACGTTTTATTTTTATCATAGCTAATGTTATAAGTCTCTTTCCTTTCCTGCAAGAGAGCGTGCTGAGAGGCCAATGTCTCTTGGATTGTTTACAATATGTACCAGTAATAGACTTGATTAATTTTCCCATATGTTGAATACTCATTGCCAGTCATCTCTCTATTCCAAATATTGTTCCCACCTTGTCGTTTTGTCCAATCATTTACAAAAACAACCTTCAAAAAAAGAAGTGTAATCCAGACAACAAGTCGAAAACAATTGACGACCTTGGCTCTGAGTTTATGCATTTATAAGATGCCTGGTTTTGAAATTAGATATTAATTTTTGATCCTGATTGCAGATGAAAATCTCAAGTTCGAAGGAAGTAACGTGAAGGACTCAAGGATGCCAAGGGGACACGACATGGATGCGACATAGTGTTTTGCCATGTTGGTCACGCAGTCTCCTTCCCCTATGGACAATCTACCGAATATGTTGTCGGTACTTGAGGAGGAAACCAACGTGGACATCGACGAGGTATTCCCTCCGCACGTGGACACATCAAACATAATCATCCAACCCGAGTCCCCCTCAAGCAAGAAACAAACGCTCAAACCCTTTAACGAGGTAAACGCCCTGCTGCAAGCTGGCAGGAAGCGGGAAGTGAAGCTCATCCTGAGGGAGAATGCTTGGCCACTCAATAATGGTATCAGGGCGCAGCTCTGGCCGGCACTCTGCAACCAACATGCTCACGGGAAGAGCATGCTGGACGGATTCTACTGGGATATGGTGAGCCAAGTTTTAGGAACGACAGGTCAGTTTATCCCATTCTTCCAAAAAATAACTCGTGTATCTCGCTTCTCTCAGTTTATGTCTTAACAGTCTAACAAGGGGTACCTGCACCCTTCGGAATTATGTTTGGATTCATAATCCTCCAAGTAATAGGTAATTACCAAACTTGTAATATGCTGATGTAATAAGGTGTGTTTTTCAGCCATTCTCGAGAAAAACGGCTTTAAGGCCATGTTATATATGAGTCACGTGACCTAAATTATCGATAATTTTCTTGCAACAACTCACGTCCACACCGAATGAGATATCGAGTTGAAATTTTAGGGAAAGCCTCAGGAAACAATAATGTATGTTTGTATACAACATTTGGCTCGAAATTAAGAAAAAAAATTTTTTGAAGAAATTAAAACCGGAGCAATATCGGCATTTTTTGTGCAACAACTCATGTCCACACAAAATGAGATTTGAAACTTTGGGGAAAGCATCAGGAAACTGTAATCTGCGTTTGTATACAACATTTGGCTAGAAATTTTGAAGAAAAAAATGTAATGAATAAGGAAATTCACAAAAATACCGACCGTGCTGTAGAACTCTGTAACCAATTTTCAATGTTCCCAATGAAACATTTTTGAGGTTCTGGCTCACATGTCTTGAGGAAAATGATGCAAACATCGGTTGCAAAAATTACACTTGATAATATTTGCTGATTTGGTGCAAATAAACAAATTGATATTTGATATATCCATTGTGTCAGCACTGTTGATAATGCAGATCGCTTGATTGCCGGTCGATATTTGTTATTCCAATAATAACTTTTTTTCTTCCCCAACTCTATGCTTTACCATACACTGTCCTTTTATATTTATTAATATTTTCCCAAATTTTTTCCGCTCTATTTTAACTTTTATTTTTAAATATTGGACAAAAAATATCGATCTCAGGACTGGCTGGGTCACGTGACTATTGTATAATATGGCCTTAAAAGAATCCACACACGTTACATGGACCGCGATGCAAGAGTCTTTCAAGTCTCGGTTAGATCAGGCGGTAGCGCTTCGAATTTTTAACCGGAAAGTCTGGGCTCGATTCCTGCTGCCTGCATTTTTTGTCAATTTTCTTTTCATTCTTTTTTTTCATTGCAATTAAAGCTTCGGCGGGAATAACGTTGGATCAACACCAGTTCTGTGTGTACAGAGTTCTATAGAGTTATCCTTTTTTTTAACTGTTTGTCTGATTGTCTATTCCGTGGAAGCTCTGCAATGGCTATCGAAAATTCAAAAATTGAATTCGGAAAGAAAATGTCTAAATAGTCGGGGTTATTTACTTCGCATCAATCTAAACTTCAAAAGTGTAATTTTCCAAATCTAACTCTAGAGCTTTTGCACGAGGATAAAAACAAAAATTGCATTTGGTTAAGTGTGGAAAAGAATCAAAATTTGAATTCGTCAAATTTTGAAAATAATTATTCTTTCTTTTAAAAATATTATGTTTGATATTACCAGATTAACGATAAAAGAGAACATTTTAATTTTAAATGATTCTTTAATATTGGGAAATAATTTTGTTGTTAATAATTTCCATATTTTACTACTACACTGTAATTTGTATACTTTTTCACATTTTCAAAGAGACAAGAAAAATTAAATTATTGGCAAAAACTTATTTTGAAGAATTGGAAAAAAAGTATTGAGATTAATTTTTTTAAAGATTTCTGGGAAAATTTTTAATCGTTTACATTTTATTTTAAAAGATTGGTTTCAAGTTTTAAAGATTTCAAAACGGTCGAAAAGAACCGAAGATTTTAAGACCATTTTTTTTATTTTGCAGGTTTAAAAACAATGAGGAAAATTGAATTTTGAAGGTTTTCAAGAGACTTAAAAAAAACAATTCTTAAAATTCCTGGGAAAATTTAAAGTGATTTTTTATTTTAAAAAGAAAATTTCATTTCATAACATTTCAAATGATTTCCTCATATTTTGAAACAGTATGTAGAAGATTTTAAAGCCAAATAAATTTTTTTTTTCAAGATTCAATTTTTTAAAAATAATTATAAACTTGAAAAGATTTAACAACATTTTAGTAAAAATGTAAATTTTTGAAAATTTTGTAAAAAAATTCAGAAGCTTTTTAAAAATGTTGAAAGGTTTCAAGAGAATAAAAAACTGTTCTTAAGATTCATGGGAAAATTTCAAATGATTTTTTTAAATAGAATTATAAGACCAAATTAAGAAAGATTTCGAAACATTTTCAATGATTTTCTAAAATTTTGAAAAAGAATGTAAAGGATCAATTTTGCAACATTACAAAATTTTGGAAAAAATTCGAGTAAGTTTAAGAGATATTTAGAAGTTTTGAAATGATTAAAAAACAATTTAAAACTTGTAACGAGTTCAAAAAATGTAAAAAAATGTAGATTTCGAAAATTTTGGCTTTTTAAGAATTTTGAAAGGTTTCAAGAGAATGAAAAAAAATTCTTTTGATTCCTAAGAAAATTTAAAATGATTTTTTATTTAAAAAATTTAATTTTAGGAGAATATTTAAAAATAATTATAATAATTTCAAAAGATTTCCAAAATTGTTGAAGAAGAATCTGAAAAATTTTAAGGCAGTTTTTTTTAATTTAGCAGAATTGTTTGAAAATTGGAGGAAAGAATCAAATTATTTTAATTGATATTTAGAATGTTTAGAAATCCTGAAATGATTCAAAACGGAATTTTCTTCACATTCATGGAAAAATTTTAAATGATTTTTTATTTTGAAAAATTAATTTTAGGAGAAAATTGAAGAAGATTTAAAAACATTTCAAATGATTTCCTAAAAAATTGGAAAAAATATTGAAGATTTTAAGGCAATTTTTTAAAATTGTGAATGATTTTTAAAAAATTTAAGAAAAATCGGACTCAGTTAAAAATATGTTAAAACTTGGAAAGATTTCCGAAAGTTGATAAAATATTTTTAAATTTCTTCCAAACTTCTAAAAGTTCTAATTATCTTTTAAACTGACTTTAATTTTTCCTAATATTTTGTAAAATGCTTTAAAATAAAAAAATTTTCTTCAAAATTTTCTAGATTCTTTATCGACACATATGAAATCTTCAAAAATCTTCACTTTTCTCATGAATCTTAAATAAAAATTATATTTATATAACTTTAAAAATAAACTGATAATACTTGTTTTTTGTTCTCAGATCTCAAAATCTAATTTTAGCTCGAATTTAGGTGTTCAAAAACTTTTAACAAATTATTTTTCCCTACAAATCGAATATTTATACCTATTTTGGTTATTATTTTTATATGAGATAAAAACAAAATATATAAAAATAGTATAATAAGAATAAGAATAATTATTTAAATATAAATAAATACTCAAATAAAATTATATAAAATAGAATATAAATAAAATACATTTTTTTATTATTATTATAATACTCCTATTTTGAGATTAGAGTAATGAGTCGTTCTTTTTAAAGAATTGCATTAAGAATCAGAGTTTTTCAAGGATGTCGAGGCACTGACTTTCTTGAAATATTTTTTTCGGAAGTGTTAAAGATTGAAAAAAAACAATATTTTCCTGTGAAAAAAATGTTTGAAAATTAATATTTTTGCTTGATTTAAATAAATTTAATAGTAAATTACAATAAAACAATATTTTATTGAAAAAATGGACAAACTCGAAGCGTTACCGCCTGATCTAACCAGGGTCCATTTAACGTGCGTGGATTTTTTAAAGGCCGTTTTTCTCGAGAATGGATGAAAAACAAATCTTATTACTTTAGCATATTAAAAGTTTGCTAATGACCTATTAGTGAGACGAGCATGAACAGGGTCTCTACTCACCTGGAAAACCTGGAATTGTCAGGAAATTTTTATATACCTGGAAACAAGTGGAAATGTTAGGGAATTTTTTTTTAAGTTGAATTTTTTCGAGAGTGTGCTTTACTTAAAAATAGATTATAATGTAAAATGAAATAGCAATGTAAAATTAAACAGCAATATTTTTTCATTTGTAAAAGTAGCTTTATATTACTGGATTTAACTATTTAGTTATTCGTTGTTTTTTTGTTTTTTTTGTTGTTGGAAATTAACTTTTTAACTGCAAACTTGACTATTCTATTTTTGTTGAAAATTGATCTTTTATAGTAGAAAATTCAACTATTTGGTTGAAAGTTCATGTATTTTGTTGATAATTAATCTTCTGGGTTAAAAATGCATCTTGTTGCTTAAAAATTCAACAGTTTGGTTGCATTTTTTTTCTCTGTTGACTGCAAAATCTTTTTTAGTTAGAAATTCGTCCCTTTCGGTTGAATACTACTATTTTTGATTTAAAATTAAAATCTTTTTTGGTTGAAATATAAACTATTACAGTTTTTGTTGAGAATTCTTTTGTTAAAAATGGATTCATTTCTTTAGTTGAAGATACATAATTTTAATTGAAATATTAAGTTTTTGTTTGAAAATTTAACCATTTCATTGAAAATTAATTTTTTAAACTGAAAATGTAACTAAACCAGTTAAATATTCCATCAATTTAGTTGAAAATTAATCTCATTAATTGAAAATTAATTTTTTAAACTAAAAATTTAAGTACTCAATTTTTGGTTGAAAATTCATGTAATTTGTTAAAAATTCGTATTTTTTGGTACAAAATTAATCTTCTTGGTTGAAAATTCATCTTTTTGGATAAAGGTTTATCTATTTAATTTGAAGATTGATCATTTTAGTTGAGAATTTATCTTTTTTGTTGAAAATTCATCTTTTTGGCATAAAATTCAACTATTCCAGTTGAAAATTCATCATTTTAGTTGAAAATTCATCAGTTTGATTGAAAATTAATTTCTTTAACTGAAAAATTAACCGTTTTATTTTTAGTTGAAAATGGATCTTTTCTAGTTCAAAATTCAAGAATTTGGATGAAAATTGGTATTTTTTAATTGAAAATTCATCTACTTCATTGCAAATTCACGTATTTTGTTAAAAAGTCAATTTTTGTTGTTGTAGAAAATTATCTTTTTCTTTGAAAGTTAATCTTCTTGTTTAAAAATGATTTTTTTTCAATTAAAGGTTCAAGTATTCCAGTTAAATATTTATCATTTCAGTTGAAAATTCATCTTTTAGGTTGGAAATAAAATTATTTGGTAGAAAGTTAAACTCTTTTGTTAAAAATTATTTTTTTTTGTTTGAAGATTCATCGTTTCAATTAAAAATTTATTTCTTTGGTTGAAAAATAAGCTGTTTGATTGAAAACTTGTTTTTTCTATGGATGTTTTTTGGTTGAAAATTATTTTTTTTTTTAA
This sequence comes from Andricus curvator, assembly GCA_932195095.1. NCBI lineage: Eukaryota > Metazoa > Arthropoda > Insecta > Hymenoptera > Cynipidae > Andricus > Andricus curvator. The sequence goes on from CAKNYM010049411.1 coordinate 13,712, forward strand.
CTGAAAATGTAACTATTATTCCAGTTGAATATTCCATAATTTTAGTTAAAAATTCATCTCTTTGGTTGAGCATTCATTTTTTGACTAAAAATTCAATTATTCTAGTTAAAGGTTCATCATTTCAGTTAAAAATTAATTTTTCTGGTTAAAAATTCAATTATTCCAGTTAAATATTTACAATTTTATTTGAAAATTCATAATTTTGTTTGAAAATGTAACTATTTTTTTTGAAGTTGTAGTTGAAAATTCATCTGTTTGGCTAAACATAATTTTTTTTAACTTGAAATTTAATTATTCAAGTTTTGGTTGACAATTTATCTTTTTTAGTAAAAATTATTTGTTGTTTTTGAAATATCAACTATTTTAGTTGAAGATTCATGGGTTTGGTTTTGGTTAAAAATTGAACTATTTTGTTGAAAATCCGTTTTTTTTCGTTGAAAATAATATATGTTACTTTTAGTTGACCGGGAAAGTTGAAAAACATGACCGGGAATTTGAAATCGTTTGCCGAATCGCCACCCTGGAGTCTCATTTGATTTTTTTTTAAATTTTTGTGATTGCAGAGCTGCCAGAAATGTCGATTATGCTGCCACCGTTCGTTGATAGCACGCATTGTCTTTCCTATAACTTGACTAGAAAAGGCAGAAGTGTGGCGGACAGGATCGTTTCTGTACTTGGATATGCTTGTCCTGATATTACTTATAGTCCATCTCTTTACCCCATCACTGCACTTCTTTTACACTTCATGCCAGGTCAGTAGTAGTAATATTTTATATATACAGACTTCACACTCTTTCCTCTATTCTCCTATTTTACCTTTTTTTTTTAAATTCATGGATCACAGTCTTTCCCCTATTCCCCTGCGTTTCCCCTTTTTCAAATTTTCCTTTACCCTATTCTCGAGAAACTTCCCCTTTTCTCTTAAAATATACGATATTTGAAAATACAATATTTGAATTATCCGGGGAATTCTCTGAGATTAATAAATGTACGTAAGAACTATAAGAGGATGTCTACCCTACCTGGAATATCGGGAAAAGCTGGAATCGGCAGGGCATTTTTACATATCTGGAAAAACCTGGAAATGTGAGAAAATTTTGTTTAAAGTCAGGAAATTTGTTCGAGAGCGTACTTATTATTTAATTGAAAATTTAACTATTCTATTTTTGGTTGAAAATTGATCGCTTTTGGTAGAAAATTATCTTTTTGCTTGGGAATTCAGTAGTTTGTTTGCAATTTTTCTCTCTCTGTTAACTGAAAAATCTTTCTTAGTTGAAAATTTAAGAAACGTGAAAAAGTTCTCTTATTTGATAGAATTCAACTATTTTTTATTAGAAGTTAAAATAGTTTTTGGTTGAATTATCAACTGCTACATTTTTTGCTCAGAATTATTATTTTTTGAATGAAAATGTAATTACTTGGTTGAAAGTTGAACTCTTTTGTTAAGAATTATTTTTTTAGGTTGAAGATTCATCATTTTAATTAAAAATTCACCTCTTTAGTTAGAAAATGAGCTATTAGTTAAAAATTCGTTATTTATTTGGCTGAAAATTTTTTCCACTGAAAATCCAACTATTCCAGTTGAAACTTTAAGTATTTTGTTGAAAATGAGGTTGAAAATTTGTTGTTTTTTTTTGTTGAAAATTAATTTTTTTAAACTGAAAATGTTACTATTTCAGTTAAAATATTTCATCATTTTAGTTAAAAATTCATCTCTTTGGTTGAACGTATTTTTTGATAGAAATTAATCTTCTTGGCTGAAAATGAATCTTTTTGGTTTAAAATTGATAAATTCCAATTGAAGATTAATCATATTAGTTTAAAATTCATCAGTTTGACTAAAAATTAATTAATTTAACGAAAAATTCAACTATTTGTTCAAAAATTCAATTTTTTGTGTTGAAAAGTTTGGTTAAAAATCAACTTTTCTTTTGAAAATTCATATTTTTGGGTTGAAAAATCAACTATCTTGTTGAAAATTTAATTATTTTGTTGAAAATTAAACTATTTTGTTAAAGTCATCACTTTTGGTTGAAAATTCAACTATTTGGTTAAAAATTGAACTGTTTAGTTAAAAATGAACTCTTCTGTTGAAAATTAATATTTTCGGGCCGAAAATTCAAGTGTTTTGTAGAAAAGTTTTCCTTTTTGGTTCGGTTATTAAACAATTTTATAACAACTTCAATATATCTTGGGTTTGAAAATTCAACTCTTTTGTTGAAAACCCAATTATTTTGTTAAAAATAAATTTTTTCCCAAATTCATATTTTCGGTTTAAAAATTCAACTATTTTGTAGAAAAGTTGTGTTTTTGGCTTGGAATTTCAACAGTTTCGTAGAAAATTCTACTATTTGGTTGAAAATTCAACTGTTTGGTTAAAAATTAACTTTTCTGTTGAAAATTCATAATATTGGGTTAAAAATTCAACTATTTCGTAGAAAATTTGTCTTTTTGGCTTTGAAATTAAACAATTTTATAGTAACTTCAACTATTTTGTTGAAAATTCAACTATTTGGTTGAAAATTTATCTTTTCGGGTTTAAAAGTCAATTGTTTTCTAAATACTTGGACTTTATAGCTTGAAAATTCAACTCTGTTGTTGTCTTTTTGGGTTGAAAATTCATCTCTTTTGGTAGAAAAGTGATCCTTTTTTGGTGATAAGTCATCTTTTTTAGTTGAAAATTCAACTATTTTGTTGAAAATGCAATATATTTCGACTTGAAATCTTAGGAATATGGTACCTACATAAATTTGATTAAAACGAATTTATTCCTCTATTATCCCCCTAGTTTCGTGGAAAATCACCCTATTTCCCCTGTTTTGAGAGCATTTTTGGTTATGAAGTCTGTATATATATTATAATATGTGTACTTGTACTATTATTTGGTAAGATAAGGAATCTATACTACAAATATGATATTAATATTGCAGAAGAACAATGTTATCACTGCATGGCAAGTTTAGTAGCGGCAAAGGAGAAGATGTTTATCACACAAACGAAACTTCTGTACGAAGTCACCTGGAAAACCGTTGAGCAAATTACGAAGAAGCACGTGGTGAGAAAAATCGAAACTTGAAAATTAACCGATACATTTTTCATCTTATCAGACCTCACAGACCGGTCCGTGTATCCCCTATTGTACCCTATATTCAGTTAAGATCCCTAAAGTGCCCTATTTTCAACATTTGGTCCCTATGGTACCCTATTAAATAGGGTAAATTTTGCAGCCTATAATGGAACTTTAAAAAAAATTTATAATAAGATCAAAGCTTCCAAGATTCAGGCATTTTGAAAAAAAAATAGCAAAAATCAGGGAGTTTCTGTAAGAAGTAACTGTAAAAAGTAATTAGGGCTGCCACACATTCACTATTAGTTACTTTTTTTTTCTTAAATCACTTTTTATATGTTTTTTTAAATGAAAAGATCACATTAGTCACATTTCTTTTAATAAATTTACTCATGGGTTAATCCCTATTCAATTCAGGTCTGTACATATTTCTGAATTGTTTTAAATTCTTTTGAAATATTTCAGGGTATTTTTTAAAGATTCCGGGAGATTTTTAATAGATTTCAATAATTTGAAGGGATTTGTAAGACTTTAGGGTATTTTTAAAACTTCTAAGGCATTTTCAAGAGCTTTTAATTTGAAATATTTTAGGGAATTTTCAAAGATTCCAAGGAATTTTTTATTTATTTTATTAGTTTGAAGGAATTTTAAAGAATTTGAAATATTTTAAGATAAAGAATTGTCTAGTATTTCGGAAAGTATGGAACGATTTTACAGGGCCTATAAGGTTTTAAGATATTGTAAAAGATTTCACAGGATTTTATAAGATTTCCGAGGATTTCAATGATTTTAAGGGCTTTTAAAGCTCTCAATGTATTTTAATACATTTTCAAGGATTTCAGGAAACATCATAGAATTTCACGGGATTTTATAATATTTTAGTGGATTTCAAAGAATTTATTCACGAGAATTGAGGTATTTTATAGGGTTTCAAAGATTTGAAGCGATTTGAAATTAGTTTTTGGAATTCACCCTGAATTCTTATTAATTTATCCTGAATTCTTTAAAATTCTTTGGCATTTTTTTGAATTTTTTAGTCACTTGAATTCTTCTAAATTTTACTTAATTCAGTGGCTTTTTTTGAATTAAAGTTTTTTTATTTAATTGGTCTTGAAGATTAATTGATAAAATGATCAATAGGTTTGAAATATTTTAAGGTATTTTTCAAATTCCTTGGCATTTTTAAGAGCTTTATAAAATTTCAAAGGAATTTCAAAAGATTTTAAGGGATTTGAAATATTTGAGGGTGTTGTAAATGATTCCCAGTTGTTTTCAAAGTCTTTAAAAAGTTTCAAGGGATTTCAAAAGGTATCAAAGGATTTGAAATATTTTAGGAAATTTTAAAATATTCCCAGAATATTTTTATTTATTTCAATAGTTTTAAGGGATTTCAAAGACTTTGAAATATTTTAGGGCATTTTAAAACATTCCAAGGAATTTTCAAGAAATTTAAACAATTTCAAGGGATTTCCAAGGGTTTTAGTAATTTTAAGGGATTTTAATATTTTACTGGATTTCAAAGAATTATTCATAAGAAGTAAGGGATTTCGTAGGGTTTCAAAGATTTGGAGAGATTTTCAAATATTTTTTACAATTTATTCGGAATTCGCCTTTGAATTCTTATTAATTTATCCTGAATTATTTTAAATTCTTTTGAATTCTTCTAAATTCACTCAATTTTACTCATTTCTCTGGAGTTTCAAAATTTATTGTTTAATTCATCTTGAAGCTTGATTTTTTATGAAATTCATCGAATTCTTCTCATGTCCCTTAAATTCCGCAATTCACTCAAATTTTACTGAAATAAATGGATTTTTCCGATTTTAAAAAATTTTCCCAATTCGTTTGAATTCTTTTGAATTGGTTTGTAGTCATTAGTGACTTTTTTGGTTAGAAATTAGTAGGGTTTCAAATATTTAAAAAAATTTGTAATTGTTTTTTGGAATTCACCCTGAATTCTCTTTAATTTACCCTCAATTCTTTTTAATTCTTTGAAATTCTCAGGAGTTTTTTAAATTCTCTTTAATTCTTATAAATGTACTCAATCCCACTTAATTCAGTGGATTTTTTTGAAATTTTACAAGTTTTTATTTCATTAATCCTTAAGTCTTTTAACCTCACCTTGATTTCTTAGGCATTTCATCAAATTTCTTTGAATCCCCTTGAATTTTTTTAAGATCATTTCAAAGTTACTGAATTCAATGAAGATATTTCATATTTTTAAATTCGTTTTAATTCATTTGAATTTTGTTAATTCAGCTCGAATTTTTATGAATTTCGTCGAATTCTTCTCCTCTCCCTTAAATTCCTCAAAACTCATTCCAATTTCACGGAAATCAATCGAATTTTTTTTTATTTTTAAAATGTTTTCCAATCCATTTGAACTCTTTTGAATTTAACTTGAATTGTTTTGAAGACTTATGAATTCATTCTGAATTTTTTACCCTTTAAGCGCAAAAAAGTACCCTATGAGCGTGACAAAAAGTATCCTTTGGCCCCTATATTTTATCCTATAGGGACTGTGAGGTCTGTCTTATTCAAAAATAGTGGGAGGTTCTACAAATTTCTTTTTCTTATTCAAGAAATCGGCAGCGGCGCACTTAACGAGGAATTGCTCAGGTTCAAGAGCAGAGAGAATTTACATGGACTGGACTTGGTGGATCTTGCAGTTGCTTCCTTTTCAACATCTAGTCAGAGTTATGGACTGTTTTCTCCACGAAGGCATCAAGGTGACTAAAAAAATAAATAAAAATCATGAAAATAAGTCAATTAGCTTTAAAATAGTTTTTTTCCAAAGTCAGATCACGTTTCCAATGCTTGGGTCTTATAGTTTATAAATTATAATTTTATACACGTCCGTAAAATATTTTACATTTTGTGTACTGTTTTTAAATTAATGTTGAAATTTGAATTCATTAAGAAGAAACATCCATAGCTTCAAGATCATAATAATATCTGGAAAAAAGTTGTGACTACGTTCTTATAAGGTACAAAAACAGGGTGGCCACTGACCGGGAAAACCGGGAATTAGCCTGGAATTTTGAGCACTGTGAAAAAGCCGGAAAGTTTTTTGGAAACCAGAAATTTTTCAGATTTGTTTTACTATTGCAATGAATATCGTCTCGCTCTTCGAAAAAAATGTGATTGAATTGTGCCCAGTGTTACCAAACGTCCCCGTTAAAATATCGAAGATAATTTTATATTTGAGATTTTAAAGTTAATGTTTCGTTCAAAAATGAATGTTCCTTTCATAATATATATTTAAGAATTTAAAGCTTAACGTAGTAATTACATAGATAACCTAAATTTATATAATTAATTACTATAATTGGCGTAATAAAGTTACAATTTCGGGATAGTCTAAATAAAATAATCGAAAAATGAATATATATTTGTTTATAATTTATATAATAATAATAAAATGAATATAAGAATATATAAGAATATAATATTAAGAATATTAAGAATAAATTGAAAAACTATTTTTATCCTGGGTTACAAAAAACGTGATTATCTCCTAAAATACGATCGACAAAATGGGCCCTCTTCTTGCGGAACGTCACAGAAAATCATAACTATTTTTGGTTTTAAGTTCATTATTTTGCATTGAAAAGTCTACTATTATATTTTTGGTTCGGAATTCATGTCTTTTGGTCGAAAATCCAACTGTTTTGTTCAGAATTCGTCTTTTTGGATTGAAAATTCATCTTTTGGTAAAAAAGTAATCCTTTTGGGTTGAAAATTCATCTTTTAGGGTTGAAAGTTAATTTTTTTATTGAAAAGTCTACTATTATATTTAGGTCCAGAATTCATCTCTTTTGGTTAAAAATTCTATTTGGTTGAAAATGTAATTATTTTGTTGAAAATTCAACTATCTTGTTCAGCACATATCTTTTTTGGTCGAAAATTCAACTTTTTTCTTGAATATTCCTATTTTTGGATAGGCAATCCGTCCTTTTGGATTGAAAATTCATTTTTGTGGTTGTAAGTTAATTCCTTTTAATCGAAAAGTCTACTATTTTATTCTTAGTCCAGAATTTATCTATTTTTCTCAAAAATTCTACTATTTGCTGGAAAATTAAATTATTTTGTTGAAAATTCTACTGTTTTCTTAAAAAGTCATCTTTTTTGGCTTATGGTTAAATATTTTTATTTGAAAATTCTACTATGAGTTCAGAGTTCATCTCCTTTCGGGTCAAAATTTTACTATTTGTTAGAAAATTCCATTATTTTGGTGAAAATTCAACTATTTTGTTCAAACGTAATTTTTTTTGGGTCGAAAATTCATCTTTTATGGTTGAAAGTTAATTATTTATAATTAAAAAGTCTACTATTATATTTTTGGTCCAGAATTAATCTTTTTGGGTTAAAAATTTCATTATTTTGTTGAAAGATCAACTATTTTCTTAAAAAGTTATCTTTTTTTGTGGAAAATTCAAATGTTTTTTTTTAATATTCGTCTTTTTGGATAGAAAATTCATTCCTTTGGATTGTAAATTCAACTCAACAAAATGTTTGGTTGAAAATTCATCTTTTATAGTTGAAAGTTAATTCTTTTTAATTGAAAAGTCTACTATTATATTTTTTGTCTAGAAATAATCGCTTTTGGGTCAAAATTCTACTATTTAGTGGAAAATTTCATTATATTGTTAAAAATTCAACTATTTTCTTAAAAAGACATATTTTGTTGGTCGAAAATTCAACTATTTTTTTTAATATTCGTCTTTTTGGATAGAAAATTAATCCCTTTGGATTTTAAATTCATCTATTGGTAGAAAAGTCTTTTTGTTTGGTTGAAATTCATCTTTTATGGTTGAAAGTTAATTATTTTTAATTGAAAAGTCTACTATTATATTTCTGGTCCAGAACTCGTCTTTTTTGGTAAAAAATTTTACTATTTCGTTGAAAATTAAATTATTTTGTTGAAAATTCTACTGTTTTCTTTAAAAGTCATCTTTTTTGTCTTATGGATAATTCTTTTTATTTGAAAAGTCTATTATGAGTTCAGAATTCACCTCCTTTCGGGTCAAAATTATACTATTCGTTAAAAAATTTCATTATTTTGAGGAAAATTCAACTATCTTGTTCAAACATAATCTTTTTTGGTCGAAAATTCAACTGTTTTGTTGAATGTTCATATTTTTTTTTATAGAAAATCATCAAAAAATCATCAAAATTCATCTTCTGGTAGAAAAGTCATATTTTTTATTGAAAATTCGTCTTTCGCGGTTGAAAGTTAAGTATTTTTAATTGAAAAGTCTACTATTATATTTTTGGTCCAGAATTCATATTTTTGGGTTAAAAATTCGAATATTTTGTTTAAAATTTAATTATTTTGTTGAAAATTCAACTATTTTCTTAAATATTCATCTTTTTTGGTCGAAAGTTCAACTGTTTTGTGGAACATTGGTCTTCTTAAGTAGGAAATTCATCCCTTTATATAGAAAATTCATCCTTTTGGATTGAAAATTGAATTAGTTGGTTGAAAATGCAACTGTTTTTGGTTGAAGTTTAATCTTTTTTGTTTGAAACATCTACTACTTGGTTGAAAATTCATCTTTCTTGGTTGAAAATTAATTTTTTTCTGTTGGAAAATTCATATTTTCGGGTTTAAAAGCTTAATATATTATTTTAAGATATTTTAACATATTTCAAGAGCATTATAAAATCTTGAATTTTACTCATTACATATTCCTCCTTTAGAAGTTAAATTGAAATAACATGTTAGGTGTCAATAATACATTTTTTCTCTCTTGTTTCAGGTCTTCTATAGGGTAGCTATGGCTATAATATTATTATTTTATAAGCACTCCAACTCGCAAAGTTCGGAATGGATGACTGAAATCACCAAAAATGGAGTGGATGCGGCTCTTTCCAAATTTTGCAGACAGATACCGGTAATTATGACAACATTCTAGAATTTTAAAATATCCTTTTATTCTATAATAGTTTATTTAATTAATTGGCAGGGTGTCAAACTGATTGGGAAACTGGGAAAAGGCGGGGAATTTTATTCCCCGGGAAATGACCGGAAATTTGATTCAGAGACCGGAATTTTTCATTCGATTGTGCTAAAATGAATAAATAAATTAGTATTTATTTAAATCTCTAAATATATATATTTTTAAATCCGAAAGAGGCAGATTCACGTTTTAAAATAAAAATATAACAACTGTATTCATGGTTCAGAACAGGGAATTTTGGAAGAGATATCTGTAATTCTGATTTGGAAAAGGGAATTTTTTAAAAGAACTATAATAATTATGACATGAAACAGCAAGATGGCCATTGGACCGGGAAAACCGGGAATTTTTAAATCTTCTTTCAATTGCTTAATTTCCACAAGAAAAACCTTCAACTTTATAAAATAATGGTTAGTTTTAATTTCAACAGCTGTACATAAAAAAACGTCCTTAATAGTAGAAAATATATGTAAAAATATTTATCGAGTAAGAAAAGTCAATATATTAAATTTTCCTATTAAAGAATTCCTTCTTTTTGCCTGTTTTTAAGAAACTTTTTTCCTAGTTTTTTTCGTTTTTTGTTAAAAGTTCATTCTTTTTGGTTAAAAATTCAACTATTTTGTTGAACAATGAATTATTTTGTTAAAAATTCATCTGCTTTGATAAAAAATTCGCTTGTTTGGATAGAAAACTCATGTTTTATGGTAAAAAAGTAATTTTCTGTTTATATGGTTAAAAATTGAACCATTTTGTTGAAAATTCGTCTTTTTGGCTTGAAAACTCAACTATTTGATTAAAAATTTAACTAATTTTTGTTGAAAATTCACCTTTTCAGTTTGATTATTCAACTGCCTTCTCAAAAACTCGTCATTTTGGTTTGAAAATACAACTATTTGTTTGAAAATGCAACTTTGTGGGTTGAAAATTCATCTATTTTGTCGAAAATTTAATTATTTCGTTAAAAAATTCAACTATTTTTTTAAAGCCATTCTTTTCGGTCAAAAATTCAACTGTTTTGTTGAAAATTTAATTATTTTGTTAAAAAAATTCAACTATTTTAAAAAGCCATTCTTTTCGGTTAAAAATGCAACTGCATTGTTGAAACTTTAATTATTTTGTTAAAAATTCAACTATTTTGGTACAAATTCTGTCAGTTTGGATAGAAAACTCATGATTTATGGTATAAAAGTAATCCTTTGGTTGAAAATTCAACTATATGGTTAAAAATTGAACTATTTTGTTGAGAATTCGTCTTTTTGGCTTGGAAATTCAACTACTTGGTTAAAAATGTAACTATTTTGTTGAAAATTCGTCTCTTTCGATTCAATTTTTAAATATTTAATTGAAAACGCAACTGTTTGTAGTTGAATTTTAATCTTTTTTGTTCGAAGATTCGACCATTTCGTAGAAAGTTCGACTGTTTGGATAGAAAATTCATCTTTATGGTAGAAAAGTCACCTTTTTTATTTGAAAATTCATGTTTCGTGGTTGAAAATTAACTTTTTGGCTAAAAATTTAACTATTTTGTTGAAAGTTCGTATTTTTGGCTTGAAAACTCAACTATTTTGTTGAAAATCCAACTATTTTGTTGGAAATTCGTCTCTTTTTATAGAAAGTTCATCTATTTGGTTATAAGTTCAATTGTTTGGTTGAAAATGAATTATTTTTAAAAACATTCAACTGTTTGGCTGAAGTTGGATCTTTCTTGGTTGAAAATTATATTTTTTGTTGAAAATGTAACTGTTCAGGTTGATAATTTACTGTCTTCTAAAAAATTCGTCTTTTTGGCTTGAAAATTCAACTATTTTGTTGAAAATGCAACTGTTGTTTGTTTGAAATTCAATTATTTTGTTGAAAAGTCAACTATTTTCTAAATAATTCATCTTTTTAACTTTAAAACTTAACTATTTTATTTAAAATTCGTCTTTTGGTCGAAAATGCAATTTCGACTTGAAATCTTGAGAATTTAAAGTATTTCATATTGAATTCAGTATTATACCTATATATGAGTTTTATTTCAAAGAATTTATTCTCCTATTTTCTTGAAAATCACGCTATTTCCCCTGTTTTGAGAGCATTTTAGGATGTGAAGTCTGTTCTTGCAAAAACTAGTTTTATTCGTACGATCGAGAACATTTTTTTTTAAATCGGGAATTTTACCGAAGATTAAAATGGCCCTTAGAATTAAACCTATTGAGATTAGGTTTCCATTACATAACTTGTTCATTATTAAAAGATTGAATTACAAGTTTTTAGTGTTTTACTGTTGATAACTCCAAATAAAAAAATCTTCAGCTTTAACAGTTTGAGCTTTGTAATTTCAAGAAGAAGTATAATTACCAGACCGGGAAAATTAAAAATACAATGGGGGAAATCCGGGAATTTAAAAAAATCCGTTTGGCAGACACTCTGAATAAAATATTTGACTAGAAATTGACAAGTTACTTTAATTTCAGGTGACCCCAGCAAAATTTCTGCGCACTGCATTTGGAATTCGAGGACTGAGCTCGGCGTACATATCAAGAGTATTTTTACGTACAGAAATGGCTTTAAAAAGTCGAAACGTACTGACGGGATCGAGATCTCTGGCTAGATCACGATCCACCGACAATTTACCGACGAGTCAGTCGCAAGTCAACATTCAAATGATGTCGCACACCCTCACCATAAGAGAGGTGAGTAGAAACTATGTTTTTGAATAAATATTTAATATTTTGTCCATTAAATAAAATAAATACCATTTTTATAGAAGACTCTTGGAAGTTTCCTAGCTTAAAGGGATATACGTTTTGCTTTTTTTCTTTCTTTTAAAATTCTTAACATGTTTCTAAAACTTTACTTATATCATATATTAAAAAATTTGATAATCTAATCATTTTTTTTTCAATGCTCACACTTAAATATCTGCGTATATCATCGACGAATTTGTGACTAATAACACGGTGTAGGGTCAAAAGTGCATTGTATGCGTTTTAGTGTTTTTAGAATTCATGTGTGTCAAGTGTGGAAAAGTTGAAGATAGAGTCAAAATATTGAATGCAGTCGAAATTTGTCGCTGCAAGATATTTGATCTGAAAATACTGGGCAAATTGTCTCTAAATGCATGCATAGTAGTACTCTTATTTATTTGACAACTAACAGAGTGATATTAGAAAAAAAAATTTCGAAGGCATGGTACAAGTTGATATCTAACTTAACTGGCTTTTATTTTTTAGAAAAAAAATCTGGCTTTGAACAAGTGATTGGGGATCCAGGAAAAAAATTAAATTCTTGCGAATTATGAATTTCGTATTTAATGTTGGATCCCTCGATTGATTAAAGGCACTGTAAATTTGGCGAAAAGAATATGAAACAGGGTGGCCGCAGGTCAGGGTAAACCTGGAAATCAGGGAAAAGTCAGGGATTTTGAAAAAAATGGCAACAGTCAGGGAATTTCTGTAAGAAGCACTTTAAGTAACTGTCCACAATAATTAGGGCTGCCACAAAGTCACCTTTTTAAATAAAAATATCACTGTAGTCACTTCCCTTTCAATAAATTAAAACATAGAATTCAGGTATATACCTAATTCTGAAAAAAGATTTTAAGATCTCAAAATTTCCTAAAATTTTTAACGAATTTAAATAATTTGAAGAGATTTCAAAGATTTTAGGGTATTATAAAAAAATTCAAGGAATATTCAAAAACTTTAGAAAGTTTCAAGGGATTTCAAAAGATTTCAAAGGATTTGAAATATTTTAAGGTATTTTTAAATATTCCATGGAATTTTAATAGATTTCAATAATTTGAAGAGATTCCAAAGAATTTTAAAGATTTTAGGTTATTTTTAAAGATTGCACGGAATTTTCAAACGCTTTTAAAAGTTTCTAGGGATTTTAAAGGATTAAAAATATTTTCGGGTTTTTTAAAAGATTTTGAAGAACTTTTAGCATGTTTCAATAATTTGAAGGGATTTCAAAGGACTTTAGGATATTTTTGAAATATACCAGAATTTTCATGAGCTTTAAAATGTTTCAAGGGATTTCAAGGAATTTCTGAGGATTTGAAACCATGTTATAGAATCTATACGGTTTTAGTATATTTTAAAAGATTCCAAGGGATTTCATAAGATTTCTGAATATTTCAATGACTTAAAGGATTTCAATGGATTTGAAATATTTCCGGGTATTTTAAAAGTTTCCGAAGAATTTCAATAATTGGAAGGGATATCGATAGACTTTAGGGTATTTTAAAAGATTCCAAGGCATTTTCAAGAGGTTTGAATGATTTTAAGATATTTAAAAAAAATGTCATAGGGTTTTAAAGAATTTACTAGAATTTCGACAGATATGGAACCATTTTATAGAATCTGTAAGGTTTTATTCAAAGATTCCAAGGGATTTTATAAGATTTCTGAGGAGTTAAATGATTTTAAAGCATTTAAATCATTTTAAAGAATTTTAAAAACTCTTAAAGTTTTTTAATAGATTTTCCAGGTTTTCAGGAAATATTAGATTTCATATGATTTCACGGGATGATATAATATTTCAATGGATTTATTTAGAAGAATTGATTTCAAGGAATGTTGAAGATTTTAGGGTATTTTAAAAACTACTAAGACATTTCAAGAGCTTTAAAAAATGTCAAGGGATTTCAAAAGATTTGAAAGGATTTGAAATATTTTAGTGTATTTTAAAATATTCGAAAGAATTTTCCAGAGCTTTAAAAATTTGCATAAGACTTGAAAAATTTTAGGGGATTTAAAAAGATTCTAAGGAATTTGCAATTGATTTCAATAATTAGAAATTATTTCAAAGAATTTTAAAGATTGAGAGTATTTTTAAAAATGCCAAGGAATTTTTAAGAGCTTTAAAAAGTTTCACGGGATTTTAAGGGATTTGAAATATTTTATGATATTTTTAAAGATTTCAAGAAATTTGGAATAGATTTCAATCATTTGAAGGGATTCCAAAGGATTTTAAAGATTTAAGAGTATTTTAAAAACTTTTCAAGAGTATAAAAAAGTTTCAAAGGATATCCAAAAAATTTTTAATTGATTTCAATAATCTGAAGTAATTTCAAAGGGTTTTTAAATATTTCAAGGTATTTTCAAAGATTCAAAAGCATTTTCGAGTGATTACAAAATTTTCCAGAGATTTCCAAGGATTTCAATGATTTAAATGAATTAAAAATTTTTTTCATTCCATTGTAAAGAATTTCCTAGAATGTTGAAAAATATGGAAGGATTTTGCAGAACCTGTAAGGTTGTAACACATTTTAAAAGATGCCAAGGGTTTTTATAAGATTTTTGAGGATTTCAGTGATTAATGGATTTCAAAAAATGTATTATCTCTCACAAAATGTGAGAAATTTCGTAGGGTTTCAAAGATTTGACAAGATTTTCAAATATTTTTTTCAATTCATTTGAATTAATTTGGAATTCACCCTGTATTCTTATTAATTCAACCTTGATTATTTTAAATTCCTTTGAATTATTTTTAATTCCTTTAAATTTTTCTAAACTCATTTCAAATTTTTATGAATTTTATCGAATTCTTATTTTCCTTAAATTTCTCTAAATTCACTCAAATTTTACTCAAATTAATGGAATTTTTTTCAATTCATTTTAATTCGCTTGAATTTAAAGTAAATTGTTTTGAAATTTAATGAATCTATCCTGAATTAGTAAAATTCACGTGGAATCATTCTGAATTCTATCGAATTCTTTTGAATTCTTTTAAATTCAAAAGAACGTCAGTCACATTTTTATTGCGCATTAGTCACTTTAAGTCACTTTTTGGGTAATAAATTAGTTACTTTTGGACACTTTTTCGGATTAAATAGGTGATTTTTTCACTTTTTTGAAGTTTTTACTTCAAAAAAGTGAGGCTGTGGCAGCCTTGAGAATAATACATTAAAAATTGACAAATTAAACTTAAAAATTGTTTTATTCCATCTATAAAAGATTCTATATTGAAAATGTTTAATAATTAGATTGATGGTCTTTAAATATTAATAGTTAGGGAAAATGAAAAATTAGCGAGGGAATTTTGAAAATGAAGTTTTTCGGCCACCCTGATGAAAGAAAGCTTTGAACTTGGTTTTTAGCTAAAAGCAGAAACTGATGTGCCCATAATGTTTTCAATGATTCACTTTGTTTTCAGAAAGAATGTGAAGACACGTACAAAGACAGGGTATTGTATGATTATATTTTTGGAAGATGTGCCGTTCGTTTCATGTGCTACCCTCTCTCCCTGAACTTTTACTCAGTACCACTCACATATATTCATTAATTCATTGATTCATTCATTCATCTTGTGACACACACGTCAGCTTTTTTGCTGTTACCATGATTGTATTCATGTGCAATTGCCACCATTTTTTCCGAGTGACTTAATGAACTGATTTGCAGTGTTTGAGGAGCATATTAATAGAGCAAGCACAGAAAAAAGGACGCTGCTAGCTTTCAATGTCAGTTTTGCGTTTTCATCTAATCGTCAAAACCGACGCGACGGTGTTGTTCTTAACGAAATCCAATCACCACTGCGACAGGTTTATTTCGTAACTTGTGCTATTCTACAATCTCTATTTCTTAACGAATGAATAACACAGGCCGACAAAATTTCCATTCCCGAAGGATTTTGATGTCCTCAAAACGAATCCGTTGTCCTTTTGCAATATCTTCTTTAACAATTAGTCAAAGCGTCTACAAAAAAGGATCTTGTAGCCTATCAAGACGTTAAGTAAGTTGTTTCCCAACCTCACTTCTCCTGCCCTACTCACTCTTATTTCTAATAATTTCCCCTACTTCTCCTCATTTTCCATCACTTCCCCTACTTCACCTCTCCTCGCTTTCCTTCATCTCACTTCCACCACATTCACACCCCGCATTTCCCCTCACTTCCCCTACTGCCTTTATTTCCCCTACATCACGTTCTCCCCCGCATTTAACCTACTTCCCCTCCCTTCATTTTCCCTCTCTCTCCATTTCCTCTCACACCCCCTACTCCGCCCTCATTTCCCGTACTACCCGGCCCCTCATTTTCCCTTACTTCCACTACTCTTCCTCCCCGGATTACCCCTTACTTCCCCTACCACCCTCCTCTCACTTTCCATTGCCTCGTTTCTTCTCACTTTCTCT
>CAKNYM010049411.1:39557-63794 GCA_932195095.1 Andricus curvator
TTTCAACCGTCTGAAAGCTTATTAAATTATGCGTTAAATTAGTACTACAGTAGAAGTCCGATAAGTTTCTTATTTCGGGGCTGTAGGAGCGGAAAATTCCAGGAATTGCGGACTTATCGGATGCCCCCTCTAGTAGCAGGATATTAGGTGCGCGTATGCGTGAGAATGATGCGCAAATCATAAGCAAAATAGCACACGTAGTGGGAGAACCCCATTCAGTGTGCGTGCCGTGCGTGTGATGACGTTTTAAGGGGAGTGTACACTTATCGGACGGCAACTTATCGGACTTCTACTGTATTTGAAGTAATTTGGCCAAATTACTTTAACTAAGGCTCATTTAAAGTAGAATTTAATAAGCTCTCCAGCGGTTTAAAGCAAATATTTTCATCTTTATTCTGGACGGTGCTATCACCGTTCAAAGTCAATGCTAATTTTGAAAAGGTCACCCCGTTAGTGGTCCGATACTATCCGTCGGTAGTGTATTTTAGTATCTTTAAATCGGACGACCAGTTCTTCATTTTTCAGCCACTCAGCCGATGAATTTTATTCCGATTAAAAAAAAACTGAAAAATACACTACCGTCGGATAGTATCGGACCACCAACTGGGTGACCTATTCAAAATTAGCGTTGACTTTGAAACCTAATAACGCCGTCCAGAGTACAGATAAAAGTATTTTCAAATAGCTTTCGGAAAGCTTATTAAATCCTGCGTTAAATTAACCTTAGTTAAAGTAATTTGGCGAAATTACTACAATCAGGACTCAGTTAACGCAGAATGAAATAAGCTTTTCCACCGGTTAAAAAAAAATATTTGTTGATTTATATTCTGGACGACGCTACCACACTGTATTTACAGTTGTTTTTTTAATCAGACGACGAGTTCTTCATATTTCAGACACTCAGCCGATAAATTTTATTCTGATTTTAAAAAATCGAAAAGTAGACTGCCGTCGGGTAGTATCGGACCAACAACCGGGTGACGTATTAAAAATTAGCCTTGACTTTGAAAGGTGATAGCGCCGTCCAGAATTCAGATAAAAGGTTGTTTGTAAGCCATTAGAAAGCTTATTAAATTCTGCCTTCAGTGATTTATTTTTTTCTTTCTCACGCCATCATTCAATATCCACAAGGTCAAATTATTTCATCTAAGGCTCGTTTAACGCAGAATTTAATAAGCTTTTGAACGGTTTAAAACAAATGTTTTTATCTTACTCTAGATGGTGCTATCATCTTTTAAGGTCAAGGACAATTTTGAATAGGTCACCCGAATAGTGGTCCGATACTATCCGTCGATATTGTAGTCCAACGAGATTTTCCGGAATCGGTGGTGGCTGTATGATTGCCGATTGAAATGGTGTGAATCGGCATTCTCAAATTCTCCGATTCAAATAAAATTTCCATTCAATCGATTCTTCTTGACTGGGTAGTCGCCTGTAATTATTGTTCTACTGTCGAGATCGATCGATCTC
This sequence comes from Andricus curvator, assembly GCA_932195095.1. NCBI lineage: Eukaryota > Metazoa > Arthropoda > Insecta > Hymenoptera > Cynipidae > Andricus > Andricus curvator. The sequence continues at coordinate 41,028 of CAKNYM010049411.1, forward strand.
GAAAGAAAGGTTTATTTGGTATAAATGAAAGGAGCATGCTATTGAAATTGACGGCTCCATGTTGTCTTGTGTTTTGCTGCGTTTCTGGAATGATGACGGATTTAATGGTGGTCGGTGTAGGGTGCACACAGTCCTGGACCCCGCGCTCTCTCAATGGGTGTTTACCCCATACAAAGCATTCGGTCTCAGATTCTAGATATGAATGATGTAAGTACTCACGGTGGACTAATCTGTAAATATGAAATTGGGTATTTGTAGGTCGTTCGTTCGTTCGTTCGTCGTACCTGTGGCATGTCCATTGTCCATTCTGCTCCGCCTGAACAGTTATTTTCGATTATCCAGTGGGCTATTTTCGTTATTTCACTCCAAACTCCATTTTTATTCCTAACTCGTAAAAGCTTTCAGTTTTTAATGAGTTTTTTTCAGGGTGGCTGCAGGTCAGGGAAAACCTGGAAATCAGGAGAGAGTCAGGGAATTTTTTTGGTCAGGAAAAGTCATGGCTTTGAAAAAAAAAATGGCAAAAGTCAAGGAATTTCTTTAAGAAGCACTCTAAGTAACTTCAGAATAATCAGGACTGCCATAAATTCACTTTTAGTCAATTTTTTTTCTTAAATCACTTTTTAAAGGTAAAGTCATTAGTCACTTTTCTTTCAGTAAATTAACCCATGGGTTGACCACTATGGAATTCAGGTATATACCTGTTTTTGAATTTTCTTGCATTTTTAAAAATATTTTACGGTATTTTTAAAGATTCGAAGAAATTTTAATAAATTTCAATAATTTGAAGGGATTTCAAAGGATTTTGAAGATTTTAGGATATTTTTAAAAATCCCATGGGATTTTTTTATAGATTTCAATAATTTGAAGGGATTCTAAAGAATTTCTAAGATTTTAAGGTATTTTTAATAGGTTTTAATAATTTAAAGGTATTTCAAAAGATTTCAAAGGATTTGAAATGTCTTAGGGCATCTTAAAAGATTTCAAGGAATTTTTAATAGGTTTTAATAATTTAAAGGTATTTCAACAGATTTCAAAGGATTGTACATTTTTTAGGGTATTTTTAAAGATTTCAGGGCATTTTCAATCAATGATTTTAAGGGATTTGAAATATCTTAATGTATTTTTAGTAAATTTCAATAATTTGAAGTGATTCCAAAGGATTTTGAACATTTTAGGGTATTTTTAAAAATTCCAAGGAATTATCAAAAGCTTCAAAATGTTTCAAAAAATTTCAAAGGATTTTCATGATTTTAGGGTATTTTGAACAATTTCAAGGATTTTATAAGACCTATAAGGTTTTACAATACCTATTTTAAAAGATTTCAAGGGATTTTATCAGATTTCCGAGGATTTCAATGATTTTAAGGGATGTGAAATATCTTAGGGTATTTTTAATAAATTTCAATAATTTGAAGTGATTCCAAAGGATTTAAAAATTTTTAGGATATTTTTTTAAATTCCAAGGAATTTTCAAAAGCTTAAAGAAATATTTTAAGGGATTTCAAAAGATTTTAGGGTAATTAAAAAAATTCCAAGAAATTATCAAGAGCTTTAAAAAGTTTCAAAAGATTTCAAGGAATTTGAAATATTTTAGGGTACTTTTAAAAAATCTAGGGAATTTTTAATACATTTCAGCAATTTAATGGAATTTTAAAGGATTTGAAATATAATAGGGTATTTTTTATAGATTTCAATAAGTTGAAATCATTCCAAAGGATTTTTAGATTTTAGTTTTTTTTTATTTACAAAGTATTTTCAAGAGTTTTAGCAAATTTCAAGAGATTTCAAAAGATTTTCAAGATATTAGGGTTATTTTTTAAATTCCAAGGAATGTTCAAGAGCTTTAAAAAATATTGTTTTTAAAAGATTTTAAAGATTTTAAAGTCTTTTTTTAAATTCCAAGGAATTTTTAAGAGCTTTAAAAATTTTCAATGCATTTCAAATGATTTTAAAGATTTTAGGGTAATTACAAAATTCCAAGGAATTATCCAGAGCTTTAAAAAGTTTCGAAAGATTTCAAAGGAATTGAAATATTTCAGGGTAGATACTTTTAAAAATTCCAAGGAATTTTCAATTTATTTAAGTAATTTAATGGAATTTTAAAAGATTTGAAATATCTTAGGGTATTTTTAACGGATTTCAATAATTTGAAGTTATTCCGAAGGATTTTCAAGTTTTTAGTTTTTTTTTAATTACAAAGTATTTCCAAGAGTTTAAAAATATTTTAAAGGGATTTCAAAAGGTTTTCTTAATTTGAGGGTATTTTTTACAATTCCAAGGAATTTTCAAGAGCTTTACAAAATATCAAGGGATTTCAAAAGATTTTCAAGATTTTAGGGTATTTAAAAAAATTTCCAGAAATTATCAAAAGCTTTAAAAAGTTTCAAAATATTTCAAAGGATTTTAAATATTTTAGGATATTTTTAAAAATTTTAAGGAATTTTCAATTCATTGCAGTAATTTAATTTATCTTATATACCTTTAATTCCTCTTTATTGCTCTAATTTTACTTAAATCATTGGAATTTTCTGGATTTTATTTTTTTGTTTTAATTTATTTGAATTCTTTTGAATTTAACTTTTTGGGCTAGAAATTAGTTACTTTATCGGTTTAAATAGGTTACTTTTTCACTATTTTAGTAAATTAGGTTTTGGCAGTCCTGCAAATAATAAATTTTAAATTGTTTTATTCCATTTATAAAAAGTTTTACATATTAAAAATATTATGAAATTAGAATTTTGGTCTTTAAATAATAATGGTCATGTAAAATGAAAAATTAGTCAAGGAAAAGTCACAGAATTTTGAAAATGAAGTTTTGCGGCCACCCTGTACTTTATTATTAATATTAACTAATACCACCATTCTTCGCTTCCGGATGTAACGCACATTTTTCGAATAATTGATTAATTTATTAATCTTTAAAAAGTAGGCAATGATTTTTTCAGATGGCTGGATTATAATTGTACGCTCTATTATTTATTGTTGCTGTTGTTCGTAAGATCTGGGTTGAATTTTTGGTAGATTCCTTTACTTAGATTTAGTTTAAAGTTGGCAGTTTGCACCATTACTAATTCAGAGTTTGTCATGGCTAATTTTCATAGCTACGAACTAGATAAAGTAAAAAGTTTGACCTAGATTCCCTTATTTTTCAGCACGTTATCTTTTTTTTTATCATTGACTGTCTTCGTTGTAGTTTTTGCGTTCTTTTGTAATTCATCTGCTTAATTACTGTCTAGACTTTAACTCATTTTCATTGCAAAATCATTATTTGCTTGTTTGGTCTCTTATTTTTTCACTGCATCTTGAAATCCTGAGCCTGACAACTTATTTTGAAATTCACTGCATGAGGAATGCATTTGCAAACACAATTTTTTGTATAATAACTGTATGTATGTACATATATTCTTTCAGCTTTTGATTATCCAAATTTGAAACTTGATTAAATTCTGATTTCAAAAAAAATAATGTTTATTTTTAATCAGACTCTTCATCATTATTCATCGACTTTGCATGAATTATGCTGAATATTTTTAAATTATTTCAGACTTATTCTTTAGTAAATCTGGCTAAATATTTGATTTGGGAAAAATCACAAATTTTAATCGCTGCTAAAGTCAGACGATACATGAAATGATTAAGTAAAAGCAATATATATTTTTGCAACTTGTTTCAGAAATTTATGCTGAAGCGCATGATCTGTCTGGATTATTTAATTGTTGTTTTCAAGCAGTTATAAATAGTCGTTGTTGAGATTGAAATAACGAGAGATTAAAGTCTTAAGTGTTAATTTTACATCTGTCGTGTTTCTTTCCACAGTTGTTCACACTTTGGTCGTGGCTGCCTGTTAGGATTACGATGTATCAACCGATTTTACTCTACACCACAGAAGAGCATGGCTGCTCACTCACGACTTTCTACGTTCGAGTTGAACAGCATGAACCAACTCTATTAATGATCAAAACGTGCAACAACGAGGTGAGCTTCCATCAACTGTCTCGTTTTAATAAGACAGGAAATCCTTTTTTTTAACAACTAGGCATATTTTTGTGTGGTCTATGGCATATGATGACTTTGTGAAGCTCTTCGCCTGGGGTGATTGCTAGAGAGATTGATCAGCGACCTGTGACGGAGCGGTCGCGGTGTTGCTTAAATAAGCAACACGGGAATTCTATATTAATCTAAAATTTATACATCCTCCTATGCAGTTCCTTTTCTCACTTTTCTCATCTGCAGGCCTCACAGACCGGTCCCTATATCCCCTATTGTACCCTATATTCAGTCAAGGTCCCTAAAGTACCCTTTTTTCAAGATTTGATCCCTATGGTACCCTATTTGCAGCCCATAGTGGAACTTAAAAAAATTCATAAAAAGATCAAAGCTTCCAAGAGTCAAGCATTTTGAAAAAATAGCAAAAATCAGGGAATTTCTGTAAGAAGTAACTGTAAAAGATAATCAGGGCTACCACACTTTTTTTTCTCAAATAACTTTTTGGTCACTTTTTAAAATGAAAAGATCACATTAGTCACTTTTCTTTCAGTAAATTAACTCATGGGTTAATCACTATTCAATTTAGGTCTATACCTATTTCTGAAGTGTCTTGAATTCTTTTGAAATATTTCAGGGTGTTTTTAAAGATTCCCAGAAATTTTTAATAGATTTCAATAATTTGAAGGAATTTTTAAAGTTTAGGGTATTTTTAAAACTTTTAAGGCATTTCAAGATCTTTTAATTTGAAATATTTTAGCGAATTTTAAAGATTCCAAGGAATTATTAATTAATTTCATTTGGAGGGATTTCAAAACGTGTAAAATATTTTATGTTAAAGAATTTTCTAGAATTTCGGATGCTATGGAACGATTTCACAGGGCCTATAAGGTTTTATGATATTTTAAAAGATTTCACAGGATCTTATAAGATTTACCAAGGATTTTAATAATTTTAAGGGATTTTAAAGCTATCAATGTATTTTAATACATTTTCCAAGAAATATCATCTTAGAATTTCACGGGATTTTATAACATTTTAGTGGATTTCATAGAATTTATTCACGAGAAGTGAGGTATTTCGTAGGATTTCAAAGGATTTGAAATATTTTAGGAAATCTTAAAAGATACCAAGAAATTTGTTAATTGATTTCAATAATTTGAAGATATGGAATGATTTTAGAGGACCGTTAAGGTTTTATGATATTTTAAAAGATTTCACGGGATTTTGTCAGGTTTTCGAGTATTTCAATGATTGTCAGGATTTTTTAATGCTCTCAGTGTATTTTAATAAATTTTGCAGGACTTCAGGAAATATCGCCAGATCTCATAGAACTTCACGGGACTTAATAATATTTTAATGGATTTTAAAGACTTCAAAGATTTGAAGAGTTTTGAAATTAGTTTTTGGAATTCACCCTGAATTTTTATTAATTTATCCTGAATCCTTTTAAATTCTTTGGAATTCAATTGAATTTTTTAAATTCAATTGATAAAGTGATCAAAGGATTTGAAATATTTTAAGGTATTTAAAAAAAAATTCTTTGACATTTTCTAGAGCTTGTAAACAATTTAAAGGAATTTCAAAAGAATTTCAAAAGTTTTTATTTGATTGCCCCTGAAGTCGTTTAACCTCCCCTCGAATTCTTAGGCATTTTATCAAATTCTTTTGAATTCACCACGAATTTTTATGAATTTCATCAAATTTTTCTCTTTCCCTAGATTCCTCTAAAGTGATTCTAATTTTACAGAAATCAATGGCATTTTTTAGATTTTTAGATTTTTTTCCAATTCATTTGAATTTTTTTGAATTTAAATTGAATTGTTTTGTAGTCTTGCAAATTTATCCTGAATTTGTTACTCTTAGAGGGCGAAAAAAGTACCCTATGAGCGTGACAGAAAGTACCCTTTGGTCCCTATATTTTATCCCATAGAGACTGTGAGGCCTGCATCTGAATTCCTTGATCCCCGGCAGTATAACGCGGTTAGAATCAGTTTGGACTTTGCTTGATGGTATAATAATAAAAAAATGGTAGAAAACAAACACGAGCGCCACGCGCGCGAATATTTTTTGAGTCTCGCGCAATTGTTAAATTAAAAAATAATATTAATTTGGATGAAAATATGGCTTCATCGCGAAATAAGGACATTATCCCACTCTAATTTTCCCCACCCCTAATACAATATAACTTGAGGCGCGTCATTTAAAAAATGTGTTTGCTACAAAATACAATTTCGAAATTCTCTAACTTTCCCTGACTTTTCCCTGGCCAATTTGTCCTTTTTCCTGACCATCATAAATTTTTATTTTAGGTTGAATTTTCAACCAAAAAAATTAATGTTCAACCAAAATGATCAATTTTCAACCAATACGGATAATTTTCTACCAAAAATGATGAATCTTTAACAAAATACACGAATTTTAAACAAAACAGTTAAATTTTTAATCAAAATAATGAATTTTAAACTAAAATGAGGTATTTTTAACCAAAAAAAATCAATTAACAACCCAAAATAGAATAGTTATATTTACAAATAAAAAATTAATTTTAAGCGATAAAACATGAATAATCAACAAAATAGTTAACACTGCAACCAAAGAACTGAATTTTTTAAACAAAAAGATGAATTTTACACCATGAAGATTAACATTCTAGCACAAAAGACGAATTTTCAACAAAATAGTTAAATTTTTAACCAAAAAAATTAATTTTCAAGTATAATGATGAATCTTGAATAAAATAATTAATTTTGAACCAAATAATTGAATTTTCGACCAAAAAGATGAATTTTCAATCGTAAGGATTAATTTTCTATCGAAAAAGAAGCATTTTCAACTAAAAAAGATAAATTTTCAACCAAAAATCAAACAGTTAAATTTTTAGTTAAAAAATTAATTTTTTACCAGAAAACAAACAATTTTCAACAATGTAGTTAAATGTTTTACCAACAAAATTAATATTCAACCAAATACATGAATTTTCAACGAAAAAAGATAACATTTCATCGAAAAATGGAATAGTTAAATTTTCAATAAAAAAAGGTTTTTGAATTAAAATGATGAATTAGCAACAAAAAAAATGAATTAAAAAAAATTAGTTCCACTTTCATCTAAATAGTTGAATTTTCAACGAAAAATGTAATAGTTAATATTTGAGTCAAAAAATATTTTAATTTAAAACCCCAAAACAGTTGAATTCAACCGAAGAAGACGAATTTTCAACTATTAATATTAATTTTTTACCAAAAAAGATGAACTTTTTTTAACAAAATATATGAATTTTCAACTAAAATAAGGAATATTTAACCAAAAAATACGAATTTTTAACTAAAAAAATTAATGTTCATCCCGAAATGGAATAGTTATATTTACAGTTAAAAAATTAATTTTAAACCATAAAAAATTAATTTTGAACCAAATAGTTGAATTTTGGAACAAAAAGAAATGAATTTTCAACCATGAAGATTAATTTGCTACCAAAAAAACAAGAATTTTTAACAAAATACATGAATTTTCAACTAAAAAAATAAATTTTCAATCAAAAATGGAAGAATTATATTTTTAGTTAAAAAATTCATTTTCAACTTAAAAAAAGCAACAATTTTTAACAAAATAGTTAAATTTTTAACCAAATAAATTAATATTCAACCAAATACATGAATTTTCAACTAAAAAAGATAAATTTTCGACCAAAAATGGAATATTAAATTTTTAGTTAAAAAAGTTAATTTCCAACCAATTAAAAACGAATTTTCAAAGAAAATTGTCTGATATTGTAAATCTTTTTATTAAGCTAATGTTTTTTGTTTAAAATGACCGTCTTTCGATAAAGAATGTCAACATTACTGGGACTTTTACCTTTGAAATATCAATTGTTATATTTTTTGTTGAGAATTAACCTTTTTGTTGAAAATTCAACCGTTTTTGGTTGAAGTTTAATGTTTTTTGTTTGAAAATTCATCTTCGTATGTAGAAAATTCCAGTATTTGGTTAAAAATCAAACGATTTTCTTGAAAATTTAATTATTTTGTTGAACATTCATATATTTTATTGAAAAGTCGATTTTTTCGAAAATTCAACTGTTGAATATTAATCCTTTCGGATTGAAAATTCATCCTTTTTTGTTGGAAATTCAACTGTATTCTAAAAGAATGCAAATATTGTGTTGAAAATGCAATTCTTTTTGTTTGCAGTTTAATCTTTTTTGTTTGAAAATTCGACCAATTGGTTGAAAATTTAACAATTTGGTTAAATATTCAACCATTTTCTTTAAAATTTAATTATTTTGTTGAAAATTAAACTATTTTTTTAAGAAGTCATCTTTTTTGGTCGAAAATTCAAGATTCTATGTTTAAAGTGTTACAAGATTGGAATGTTGGTCTTTAAATATTAATAATCAGGTAAAATGAGAAATTATTCAAGGAAAAATACGGGAAAAGTAAGGGAATTTTGAAAATGAAGTTTTGCAACCACCCTGTAATAATGCTTGGATTTTTTTATTCAAGGTATTTGGGGCTTATTGTTCCACAAGATGGTGCGAGAGAAATTTAAAGGACGACAAAGGTCAGAGGCAAGCATATTTTGGGACGGGAGAAACATTCCTGTTTAGTTTATATCCAGAACGAGCCAAGTATCCCTGGATAGGCATGGACTCATCCCATAACGATTCTCGAGTACATCACTCAGCGGAACTGTTTATGGCTGCCGACGCAAAAATGATCACAATTGGCGGAGGGTAAGTTTTAATTTTGAAAAATTTCTCAAAATCCAGGTACGAATGCTTAAAAAATGTGAAATTCTAATAGCGGCCTCGGATTCACACCACTATTGAAACTTTGTTACACTTTTTTTTATTGCTGCAACTATTTTGAAAAAAATGACACTAATGCTTAGGTTGTCTACTAGGTCGTATCGAAAAAAATAAAGTTGTTTGCGCGAAGTTCTAATAGCAATGAAAACTTTCTTTTGGGAGTCAGAAACACTCCCCTAAAGTTTCATAAAAAAAAAAAAATCGTTCTGTCTCCTCATCGTAGATATAGCTAAAAATCACAAAAAACGAAGCATATCTTCAAATTTAAACACCAAAAAAATTTTTTTTTAGATTTGAATTATCAATAAAAATAGTTCAAAACAAGTCGATTTATACCTGTACAGCGATAATTCCATTAAAATATTTTTTACCCTCCCTAATTCACTTTGAAGTTCAAAAAAATGGAAAAAGTCGAATTTTTCGCGATTTTTTTAGATTCATGGTAAATTTCTCGACTATTTGACCATATAATGTGTGATATACGTTAATCAGAATGTATTTGCAATATGTTGCAACAATAATATATAAGGAATGTTGACATTAAAATAATTTTCATTGACTTTGAATTACAAGAAAATATTTTAAAGTGATATATTGCTCTTTATTTAACAATAAAATTAATTTTCGGTATATAAATTATCAGCAAAAATAGTTCGGAGCAAGTAGATTTGTACTTACATAGCAAAAAATGATTCAAATATTTTTTACCCTACCTAAGTGACCTTGAAATTTCAAATAGTCGACAAAATTGCCGTAACTCTAAGAAAATAGCGAAAAAGTCGATTTTTTCGATATTTTGGAATTTCAAGGTCACTTAGGTAGGGTAAAAAATATTTGAATCATTTTTTGCTATCAAAGTACAAATCCACTTGCTTCGAACTATTTTTTCTAATAATTTTTATACCAAAAATTAATTTTATTGTCAAATAAAGAGCAATATATCACTTTAAAATATTTTGTTGTAATTCAAAGTCAATGAAAATTATTTTAATGTCAACATTCCTTATATATTATTGTTGCAACATATTGCAAATACATTCTGATTAACGTATATCACACATTATATTGTCAAATAGTCGAGAAATTTACCATGAATCTAAGAAAATCGCGAAAAAGTCGACTTTTTTCGATTTTTTTAAACTTCAAAGTGAATTAGGGAGGGTAAAAAATATTTTAATGGAATTATCGCTATACAGGTATAAATCGACTTGCTTTGAACTATTTTTAATTGATAATTTAAATCTCAAAAAAAAATTTTTTGCTGTTCAAATTTGAAGAAGTGCTTCGTTTTTGTGATTTTTAGCTATATCTACGATGCGGAGACAGAAGGAATTTTTTTTTTATGGAACTTTAGGGAAGTGTTTCTGACTCCCTAAAGAAAGTTTTCATTGCTATTAGAACTTCGCGTAAACAACTTTATTTTTTTCGATACGCCCTAGTGTCTACCCTACCTGTAAAACCTGGAAAACCTGGAATTGTCAGGGAATTTTATACACCCGGAAAAACCTGGAAATGTCAGGGAACTTTTTTTGTAAGTCAGAGAATTTTTTCGAGAGCGTGCTTATTTTTTTTAAATCGCCATATAAAATTGAATAATAGTATATTGTGCTACAAGTTGAAAAAGCGAGAGATTTAAAACGAGTGTGAAGTTAGCTACCCGAGCGGAGCGAGGGTGGCTATCACGCGAGTTTTAAATCGTCGCTTTTTCAATGTGTGGGACACGACACTTTTTCTATAATTTGTTAAAAAGTGCTAGTTTTTGCTTACCTGTTTTTTGTGTAAAAAGAAGGCGATTTTTTGTCGATTGACGCAACAATGACAATGGCAATTATCAAAACCATGGCAATAATATGGCAGTAATAATAAGCTGGTTGTCACAATTGAATAGTTGGCCCATAAAGTTGAGGGCTTCAAAACTTCCGATTTTTCGTGAAAAAAACCAAGCACAGTATTTTCGGAGAAACTGACGGTGTTTTTTTGATTTCGCCAAGTGACAAAAGTACATACAAAATACACAACTCGAGACTTTTCAGGAAATTGCTTTTAGGTTAGGGACGACAGTCGGAAAATAGAATGAAGTTGGCTGCGCACGATGCACGAGTCCACCCGAGGCAGCACGAACCCACCCGAAATAACATTTACTTTTTCCACTCTGCCTCACTTTTATCACTGTCAATTTACTTTTTCCACTGCATCTGTCCACTGTTGTCACTGTTGCCCGGAAAGGTCGGCACTGCGCATGCGCCACGTCATCGAGCAAAAATCGGTAACTTTTTACACCAAAAACAGGTGGAAAAACTGGCACTTTTTCGCGAATTATAGAAAAAAATCATTCTTCATTTGTAAAAGTAGCTTTATACTACGGTATTGAACTATTTGATTGAAAATTCGTTTTTTTTTTCAACTGAAGACTTAAATATACTATTTTTGGTTAAAAATTGATTATTTCCAGTTAAAAATTCAAGTATCTGGTTAAAAATGCATGTACTTTGTTGAAAATTCGTTCTTTTTGGCAGAAAATTAATCTTCTTGGTTGAAAATTCAACAGTTTCTTTGCAATTTTTTCTCTCTTGAATGACAAATATTTCTTAGTTGAAAATTCAATTCATGTTGAAACTTCGTCTTTTTTGATAAATTCAACTGTTTTGATTAAAAATTAAAATCTTTTTTTTTGAAATATCAACTTTGTGAATGAAAATTTAATTACTTGGTTGAAAGTAAAACTCTTTTGTTAAAAATTATTATTTTTTGTTGTTTGAAGATTCATTATTTTAATTGTAATTCATCTCTTTCGTTGAAAAATTAGATACTTTATTGAAGAATTGTTTTTTCTTTGGCTGCAAATAATTTTTTTTTACTGAAAATTTAACTATTCCGGTTGAAACTTTAAGTATTCCAGTTGAAACTTTAACTATTCTAGTTGAAACTTTAACTATTCTAGTTGAAACTTTAACTATTCCAGTTGAAACTTTAACTATTTTGTTGAAAGTTTTTTTTATGTTAATTGGAAATTTTTTTAATCTGAAAATGTAACTATTCTGGTGGAATATTCCATCATTTAAATTAAAAATTAATCTCTTTGGTTGAACATTAATTTTCTTAACTAAAAATTTAAGTATTCAATTATTGGTTGAAAAATAATCATTTTCAGCTGGAAATTCGCCTTTTTTGGTAGAAATTAATCTTCTTGGTTAAAATTGAATCTTTTTGTTGAATATTCAATTATTCCAGTTAAAGATTCATCATTTTAGTTGAAAATTTATCTTTTTGGTGTAAAATTCAACTATTTCAGTTGAAGATTTATCATTTTAATTGAAAATGTATCGCTTTGGTTGAAAATGTAATTATTTTTTTGAAAATTAATTTTTTTTTTGCTCAAAATTATATTTTTTTTACCGGAAATGCAACTAACTATTTGAATATTCCATCATTTTAGTTAAAAATTCATCTCTTTGGTTGAACATTAATTTTTTTAACTAAAAATTTAACTATTCAATTTTTGGTTGATAATTTATCTTTTTTAGTTGATAATTCAACTATCTCGTTGAAAATTCTTGTATTTTGTTGAAAAATCGTCTTTTTTGGTAGAAAATTATTCTTCTTGTTTGAAAATGTATATTTTTGGTTGAAAATTTAAGTATTCCAGTTAAATATTCATCATTTTATTTGAAAATTCATATTTTTGGTGGAAAATAAAACTAATTGATTGAAAGTTAAACTCTTCCGTTAAAAATTCATCTTTTTGGTATAAAAGTAATCTATTCGAGTTGACAATTCATCATTTTAGTTAAAAATTCATCACTTTGGTTGAAAATTTGTTTTTCTTTTGTGGAAAAGTAATTTTTTTAACTGATATATTTAAAAAATAGTCAAGCCGTGAATTTATAATTGTAAAACAAATCAACCCTTCACTTTAACATTTAAAAAATAATTAAACCTTCAATTTAATATTTTAAAAATAGTTAACTCTTCAATTGAATATTTAAAAAATTGCATTAAACTATTGCTACTATTTTTCAAAATGTGTGCTACTATTTACACTATTTCGAATTTTTCAAATGAGTCCGAGGCCTGTAATACAAACTCGGAGCCCCCCCTTTTTTAAATATTCCTCTTTTTCCCCCTGTTTTCAAGAAACTTCCCCTTTTTCTCGTTTTTGTTCGCTTAAATGCGAGCTGAATTGATCAACTATTCAATTTTTATGTTAAAAATTCTTAAAAAGGCAACCATTTGCTTAAAAAGACAGCCATTTGCTTAAATAGGCAACTATTTTGGTTAAATTAAAAATTCAACAGTTTTGTAAAAAAATCATTTTTTTTCGAAAATTTAACTGTTTTGTTGAACATTTGCCTTTTTGGATAGAAAATTCATCTTTTTTGGTAGAAATGTCGTTGTTCTTGGTTCAAAATAAACTTTTTTTTTTAAATTTAACTGCTTTCTAAAAGCTTCGTCTTTTTACTTGAAAATTCAACTCGCTGGTTCGAAATGCAATTTTGTCGGTTAAAGTTTAATCTTTTCTGGTTTAAAAATTCCACAATTTGATTGAAAATTCATCTGCTTTGTTAGACATTCATCTTTTTGGATAGATAATTCGTCTTTTTTGACCAAAAATTAATCTTTTTTGGTAGAAAAGTCTTTTTTCTTGGTTAAAAATTACCTTTTTTGCTGAAAATGGATCTCTTCGGGTTTAAAAATTTACAATTATATTTTTGGTTAAAAATGTATATTTTATAGTTAAAAATTATTGCTTGGTTCAAAATTAACTTTTTTATTGATAATTCATATTTTCGGGTTGAAAATTCAACTTTTTTGTAGAAATTTCATCTTTTTGGCTTAAGCATTCCATAATTTGGTAGACTATTCAACTATTTGGTTAAAAATGAACTTTTTTTGTTTGAAAACCCATATTTTCGGGTTGAAAATTCAATTGTTTTTCGAAAATTCGCTTTTTTTGTTTAATAACTCATCTCTTTTGGTTGTCGATTCAACTATTTTGTTGAAAATTCGTCTTTTTTGGCTAAATTAAATTGTTTTTGGTTTAAAATAAACACCTTTTTAGGTTGAAATACCAGTTATTACATTTTTCGCTGAAAATTCATATTTTATAGTTGAAAATTCAACTGCTTGGTTGAGGGTTGAACAACTTTTTAAAAATTATTATTTTGTTTGGTTGAATATTCATCATTTTAGTAAAGAATTCATCATTTTGGTTGAATATGTAACTAATTTATTGAAAATTCGTTTTTTTTTTGTTTGAAATTTTTCTCTTTACCTGAAAACTCAACTAGTCTATTTTTTGCAAATGATATTTATTAGTTGAAAATTCAACTGTTTGCTTCCAAATATATATATTTTGTTAAAAATTTGTCTTTTAGATATAAAATTAATCTTCTTGTTTAAAAAAATCTTCTTTTGTTTGTAAATTTAACTATTTGGTTAAAAATTCATTTATCTTCATGAAAGTGCAATATCTTTGCATGTAATTTATCTAAATTAATTTTATTTAAAATAATATATTCTCCTATTATCGTGAAAAATCAGGAGAGGTGGACAGGAGAGGTGCCCCTGTTTTGAGAGTATTTTAGTCTGTGTGAAGTCTGGTAATAGCTATTTATTGAATTCGAGTACTTGAAAAGTTGAATTGCCTTCAATCTTACAACTTAACTTGACAACTGACTGCGAGGGTCTTATTTTCTTTTTCACTAATTAGCCCAAAACTTATAATTGCAGTGATGGCCAGGCGATATGGATGGACGAGAACATAAGGTTCGGCAAAACCGATCGCTGCTCAACGTTCAACAACCCTCCACTTTGTGCCAGCGGTGACTTCGAGATCAGAGTGCTAGAAGTCTATGGATTCGCCGGTGCCTAAAAGCTGGAATTGTTAGGTATGTGATCAACTGCCATGTAGCAACTCTCTGTCGTCGCCAAAACGTACATAGCGAGCGACTGATACTAAGATTATGTATTCTCGTGTGTAAATATACAAAGTAACGATTTTATTACGCGTGACTACTCCACCAATCAACGTCGTCACATCACCACATTAACTTTTAAAAAGTTCAACTTTACTTCCCCCCGAAAACGTATCACTTCTTAGGCAAATAGACAAAAGAATTTTTGAAAGGCCTAGACCATTTTCTACGCATTCTCTAACCTCGCCCCCAAAAAGAAACTATAGAAGAAATCATAATCGCAGTGGCAAAATTTTGACAATAATCCAAGTCGCGTACCAAGTCGTAGCGAACGAACAATTTACACAAATACTTAACTTTAATCGGACCAGAAGTATCGTCACGCATCTGTATATATTTATTTAATGATTTAATATCGTTATAGTGCGAATCCTCGTCGATGTTTGTATAAATGTTTTGTTTCGTAACATTTATTTAATTTAGCACTGTTACTCCCTTAGCTTTAATCTTTAATCCATCGTTAGAGAGTTTGTTTTTATAATTATATATAAAGTATAATATAACACACGATCTGTATATATTATAAATATGGAGTATTGAATAATGAATATTAAATATGAGATATGAAATATTAAGTATTAAATACTTAGATGTTAGACTCGGTTCAATTGTGATTGGCAGCCGATGCTGTGTTAGGAGATCGAGTAAAGCAGTCCTCGTGATCACAAATCTATTATCGATCTATTTGTCTCTTCAATGTCGTGCGTGAATGTGGCTGATGCCATGGATTCTTTGAATCCGAAACATTTGTTAGTCCACGTCTCTATGTGATCTTGGTCTGCATCATATTAACGCTAATAACTCTTTTTTCCTCCCTTAACGACCAAAGATAATTATTATTTTTCTTTCCTCTTCACTTTTTTTTTTAAATCATGTTTCTCCCTTTTCTTCGATTACTGTTTCCGACTTGTACAAGGTGGCTGGACCCACTTTGAGTGCGCGAAATTGACAATATGTAAGATTTTTTCAAGCCCGATTTAATGTATATCGATTAACGCTTATTGTCGAGTGCACTGTGTGCACCCTTCATCGAGACGCGTTCGATATTGTACAAAGTACATTCGGTATATTATGCCATTAGATTCTATTGCTTAGGAGTAAGATGCTGCGATTTTCCACTAACGAGTCCCGTGCATATCAGTCTGCAACTGTCCGACTCAAGAGAAATTTTCCAAATAGTGAAGCTACTTATTACTTGTATAAAGACAAATCATTCTGCTGTTTTTAAAAATATGTTTTTGTTCCGCAAGGCTTTCGAATTTGGGTGATTTCGAACACTTGTAAATTCGGAAACTTCTTTTTTTTCAATGTAAGAGGCTTCCAAGATTGGTATGTTTCTAAATTGAAAAGTTTCTAAATTCGGGCGATGTCCATTTGATCGCCGTCTAGCTGCTTGTCTACCCAAATTCTCCTCACGCAGCTGAGGGAGCTCAAGACTCTGCTGCCGACATTCGCCAGCTCAATAAGAATAAAGTATGAAATTTTTTTTAATTTGCGATGAGTGGTTTAGAAATATTATATTCAAAATCTACGGTGTAGGAAAATTTGGATAAATGTAGGAAAATTCAGATTAAAATTACCTAATTTTCAGTCACAGTTACGGAATTTTCTATAATACATCGTATATGAAAATTGACCCTTTTTTTGAGCGATCACCAAATATTTTAAGTGATGGAACATATTATCGTTTGTTTCAAACATGCAGAAAAATACAAAATCATCGGGCATTCTTATATTTTACATGAAGGCAAAATAGTGGCATCGTTCAGAAAAAGTGTCAATTTATTGTATTATCATAAAACTTCCAAACATGTTTCATAAAATTAAGACAGAAATTTCGAATAATACAATTATTCTAATTTTCAACTTATTAGGGCAAGTAACATACCGCTGGAATCGCCAAAACCCGTAGATTTCGAATATAATATTTTTAAATTCCTAATTGCAAAATTAAATTATTTCATGTTTCGTATTTTACTCTTCATTAATGCTGGCAAAAATCGGCGGCAGCAGTCTGTTGTCCCCTCAGCTGCGTGAGGGGAAGTTGGGTAGTGGGGGTAGAGCGATCAGGTAGCACTTTTCAGGGCGATGTCCATTTTATCGCCGCCTACCTACTTTATCTACCCCCACTACCCAAATTCCCCTCACGCAGCTGAGGGACCGCCAAACTTCTGCGGCCGGTTGGGGTCCTTTGTAGTTAATGAGGAATAAAATACGAAAGATAACAATTTTGCAATTAGTAATTTTTAAATATTACATTCGAAATCTACGTTTTATGGTGATTCCGACTATTTCAACTTATGAAGGCAAGTAACGTATCGTTGGAATCGCCAGCAAACGTAGATTTCGAATATAATATTTAAAAATTTTTAAAAGTAAAATAAAAATATGTTTCGTATTTCATTCCTCATTAGGTACTACTGACAAAGATTGGCGGCAGCAGTCTAGCGGTCCCTCAGCTGCGTGAGGAGAAATTGGCCTCAAAGAAGCCATTCCTTTTTAATTTATTAGGAAGAATTTATGATTTTCTAATTCGTCACAATAATTTGTATTTCGTTGTACAGTCGTGGCATTTAATGTGAATTCTCTACCTGCGATTGATAGTTCTTCCCTGCTGTGATGCGAATCACGATGGGTAATATCCTCGTTAGTGTAACAAAGACGACGAAACGCGTTATATGGTGCATACATAAATTTAAGAACTAAGTATAGTAGTTAAACATAAATAATATATTATATCAAACGTATATCAGATATATATTGTTGATATATTTCAAGACAAACGTAC
Source organism: Andricus curvator (assembly GCA_932195095.1). Classification (NCBI taxonomy): domain Eukaryota; kingdom Metazoa; phylum Arthropoda; class Insecta; order Hymenoptera; family Cynipidae; genus Andricus; species Andricus curvator. The sequence continues at coordinate 58,585 of CAKNYM010049411.1, forward strand.
CTTCTCGAATGCAGTGTGGAGTGCCTATAAAAGTGTGAAAAACAGTAATTTTTTTTAATTTGAACTGAATCAAGAAGAGAATTAGAGTTAGGGATGTGCAAAAAGCCCGAAACAAGATCGATCGAGTCGAGTTGAGTCGAGTTAATTTAAAAATACTTGTGTTTTATCATCATTAAGATCAATTTCGGACTTTGGAACTTGGATCCAACCAGGAACTCGACAAAAAGTTTCGAACTTTTTGCACCCGCCTAATTAGAGGAATAAGGAAATAAAGACGTACGATTACCGAAGTAATCATATCTAATGATTGATTCTCGTTTCACGTGTATTGATCTTCTGGGACTGATGTGATTGATTCAAGCCGTACCAACTGCTAGCGCTAGGAACTTTCTTTTAAGTTCAAGCCATATGACGATTATCGAAATACTTGTAAAAGAATAAGTACATACGTGTATGATCTCATGTTATGGGGGATATTTAAGCAAATGACTTTTGTAGTCGATATATGACTAGATTTGTATAATCTTTGCTGGAAATTTTACAATTTTGTCCAAAGCCATGCATAAAGTGGGAAATGAATTCCTTCAGGCCTATAAGCGAAAAATCGACGAAAGTATTTTCTTCGTGTTATCGAAATGCACCGGTGACTTACCATATGCTCATAAGTCAATTATTCAGCGTTAAGCGTACTTTGCTCTGAAGGTATTTTTTTTTTATTTTTAGAAGTTTTTCGGAAAACTAATTTTGTAGGGCTCGGATCGTGCGACTTTTTCGACTTTTTTCGATGTTTTGAAAAAATGCGACTAATAGATTTTTTCCAGAAGTTCGTTATCGTTAGTTTCAATTTTAAAGGCTACTTTTAAAAATTGAGATTCAAAATTGGAAAAGTTGTACCATTTCAATTGAAAACATTAATAATTGAATAATTTCTCATTAAAGCTTTATTCTGGGAAACTTTTCAATTAATAGCGTTTGAAATTTAAAAATGTCTAATTTCGTGAATCCGTATTCAAAGCTCTAATTTTTGAAAATTGCAAGCTTAGTTAAAGTAGTTGAAAAGTCATTTTTTTTTGTCGAAAATTTAACTGTTTTGTTGAACATTCGCCTTTTTGGAGAGGAAATTCATCCTTCTGGATTGAAAATTTCTCTTTTATATTATAAAAGTCCTTTTTTTCTGAACAATTATTCAGCATTGTTATTCAGCAAAAACAATTATTCAGATATATAATCTTTCTTGGTTGAAAATTAGCTTTTTTGTTGAAAATTCGACTATTTTGTTAAAAAGTCATGTTTTTTGGTAGAAAATTTAACTGTTTTGTTGAACATTCGCCTTTTTGGAGAGAAAAGTCCTTTTTTGGTTGAACAATTTTTTCTTTTTCTTGGTTGAAAATGAGCTTATTTGTTAAAAATTCAACTATTTTGTTAAAAAGTAATCTTTTTTTTGATCGAAAATTTAACTCTTTTGTTGAAAATTCGCCTTTTTGGACAGAAAATTCATCCTTCTGATTGAAAATTTCTCTTTTATGGTAGAAAAGTCCTTTTTTTTGGTTGAAAATTTAATTCTCCTGTTGAAAATTCAACTATTTTGTTAACAAGTATGGTAATATTTTTTGGTCGAAAATTTAACTGTTTTGTTGAACATTCGTTTTTTTGGAGATGAAATTCATCTTTTATGGTAGAAAAGTAATTCTTTAGTTGAAAATTTATCTTTCTTGGTTGAAAATGAGCTTTTTTGTTGAAAATTCAACTGTATTCTAAAAAATTCATCCTTTTCCATGAAAATTCAACTATTTACTTGGAGATTCATCTATTTTGTTGAAAATTCGTCTCTTTTTTAAAATTCCAACTATTTGGTTGTAAATGTTATTGTTTTGTTAAAAATTATTATTTTTGTTGAAAATTCAACTATTTGGTTAAATATTCATCTTACATGATGGAAAATGATCTATTTATTGTAAATTTAAATTTTCAGGCTAATAATTTCGCTATCTTCTAGAAAATTCGTTTTTTTTTTGTTGTTGAAAATTCAGATATTCTGTTCAAAAGTCATCTTTTTGGTCCAAAATTCAATGATTTTGTTGAAAATTCGTCTTTTTGGAAAGAAAATTTGTCCTTCTGGATTGAAAATTCGTCTTTTATGGTAAAAAGTTATCTTTTTTGTTTGAAAATTCATCTTTCTTAGTTGAAAATGATCTTTTTTGTTGGAAATTCAACTTTTGTGGCCGATAATTTAACTGTCTTTTAAACAATTCGTCTTTTTACCTTGAAAATTGATCTATTTGGTTAAAGTTGTATCTTTTTTGTTTAAAAATTTCACCATTTGATTAGAAATTTAATCTTTGTGAGTTGAAAAGTCAACTATTTGGCTAAAAATTCAATTACTTTGTTAAAAATTCGTCTCTTTTGCTGGAAAGTTCTCAACTATTTGGTTGAAAATTATTTTTTTTTTAATTTGACTCTTTGATTGGAAATCACTCGACTTTTTAAATTGAAAACTCAACTCTTTTGTTACAAATTCGTCTTTGGATTCAAAATTCGACTCTTTTGGTTGAAAATTCCACTACTTTGTTGAAAAAAGAATATATTTCGTTTTGAAATCTATTAATTTTATTTTAAAAAGTTTATTCCCCTATTTTCGTGAAAAATCACCCTATTTCCCCTGTTTCGAGACCATTTTGGACTGTGAAGGCTGAATTATTAAAAAATTAATAATTTCATATTGAAATTATAAAGTCTCATATTTAAAGCCTTAATTTTTAAGTAATTTCAAGTTTAAAATGTTCAAAATGAATCTTCCTGAATTTCAAAGTTAATGTTAATTATAATTTAAACCCAGATTCAGAATCCTTCAAGCCGAATGACTATTTAAAAAAATTGTTTATTGTGCAAAGAATATTTGAAAACCAATGAGAATTATATACTCTATATTCCCAAACAAATCTGCTTTTTTCATTATCTTTAAAAATTTGATGCGACTATTTGTGGAATGTTTTCGAACAAAAAATATTGATGCGACTTTCTTTGTAATTTGATGCGACAAATGCGATTTTTGTTAAGCCTTCTATTCGATCCGAGCCCTGATTTTGTTTTGGCCTTTATAATTAAATTTGTTATTAAATTTAAGTTTGGATCTTGCCTTTGGTAAGTCGACGGTGCTCGATTTCTAATCATCGTAAAGCACTACACATTGCAACATAAAATTCGTATTTATTCTCAGAAAGTGTATATTTACGTGTTTAGATCGAGTGTTGTAGAATAGAGTTTAATCGTTTAAATTATTGCGAGCGTCGAAACGTCATGACAAGCGCAGGGCACTTTTATTGACAACACGTAGCTTATAAATCTATGATTTAGTTAAAACTTTGAGGAGCCGAGCGACAAAATATCCTCTCGATAAACAAATTTTAGTTGTGCATTTAAAATGCCATTGTTAAAAATGATAATCATATCAAGTTCGGTGAAACATCTAATCAGTCAATTACATTAGCCTGTTATACAATTCAAAATTAAATTATTTATTTAGTTAGACAATCGTTATTTATTTATATAATAATATATGACACATCATGACACTCGAGGAGTTGAGATTTGCAAAACATTTAATTTCCAAAATTATATGTTGATTCGAGTCGAATCAGATGCAAATGTATTGTAGGATGGTAGCATAATTTATTTTTGCGAACAAAGTGGCGAGGATTGTTTCGACGGAAAATTATTCAAGGTTAAGACTCTTAAAATTAGTTGATAAGCTTTATATTGATAAAACATTGTTGACAATTTCCTAGTATAAAGTAGGGCTTCAAGCTTTTTTGAAATACTTTCTACTAAATCTACTAGGTATCTACTTTATTTTCATAAATCTTTCTATTGCATGAGAGATTTTTTGCACGCCTGGCTCCTCAAAATTATTGTACACGATGCGAATGAAACAGCTCGTCAAGTTGTAATTGTTATGATGTACATCCATCTATCATACACGGAAATGTATGAATCGAAAAACGAAAGTATTATTATATATTATCCTTGAAAGATTTTTTTCATAAGCGCGAGAGTGTAGCCTAAAGGCAATCGCAAAGATTGTAAACTATATTATACGAGTACTAAAATATTGGAATGGAATGTTATTACGCTTTCCGTGTAAAACAAAATTAATGTTAATCTACCGCCAGTTATACTGTTTTCCAATCCAAGTTGTTGCCTGCCTATTATTATACATACCATATCATCGTCGTTGTCGTATAAAAGAATTGCAATTAAATAGAATTCTTGTTAAATGAACCTCTTCATTATTTCCGGGTCCAAGATTGTCCAGTTAACGTTTTATTTTATTATTACCAGATAATAGTTTCCAGGTTTTTCCAGGGAAAACCCTGGAAATGTCAGGGAATTTTTTCGAGAGCAGACTTAAATTTTTTTTTTTGTAATATAAAATTAAACAACAATGATTCTTTATTTGTAAAAGTAGCTTTATATTACTGGATTGAACTATTTTGTTGAAAATTCTTTTTTTTTTTGTTGAAAACTAAATTTTTTAATTGAAAATTGAATTATTCTATTTTTGGTTGATAGTTATTTTTTTTTTTTAGTTGAGAATTCATGTATTTTCTTGAATATTCGTCTTTTTGGTAGACATTAATATTCTTGGTTGAAAAATCATCTTTTTTTTTAAATTCAACAGTTTGGTTGAAATTTTCTCTCAACTGAAAAATCTTTCCTGGTTCAAAATTCAACTTATGTTGAAAATTCGTATCTTTTGGTTGAATTAAACTGTTTTTTGTATAAAATAAAAATATTTTCTGGTTGAAATATCAACTATTACGTTTTTTATCGAGAATTCATCGTTTTTGAACGCAAATTAAAAAAAAAGTTCATTGAAAATTCACCTTTCTAGCTGAAGATTAATTTCTTTGACTGGAAATTAAGCTATTCCATTTTTAGTTGAAAACGTATTTTTTTTTTTAGTTGAAAACTCATCTATTTTTTGAAAATACGTCTTTTTGGTAGAAATTAATATTCTTGTTTGAAAATTCATCTGTTTGTTTGAAAATTCAACTATTCCAGTTAAAGATTCGTCGCTTTGATTGAAAATTGAACTAGTTTCTTGAAAATTATTTTTTTTTGTTCAAAATTAATTTTTTTAACTGAAAATTTAACTTTTTGTTTGAAAATTCATGTATTTTCTTGAAAAATAGTCTGTTTCGAAAAATAGT